>PITA01005886.1:0-67619 GCA_004023965.1 Spilogale gracilis
GACTGCCTTCGGCTCAGGTCATGATCCCGGAGACCCGGGATCGAGTCCCACATTGGGCTCCCTGCTCGGCAGGAAGCCTGCTTCTCCCTCTCTCACTCCCCATGCTTGTGTTCCCTCTCTGACTGTGTTTCTCTCTGTCAAATAAATAAAATCTTTAAAAAAAAATTAATAAAATATCTAAAGATAGAACCTAGCACAATGCTTAGCCTGGCACATGGTAGACAATTAAAAATATATTGATGGATAGTAAAACACAACATGGCATTTAATAACACTAATTTTCTCATCTTTTCAATTATTTTCCAATCCTTCAGTTGACTCAAAGATAGAGTCTGTGGTGTGAGTATGCCCTTAATGCCTAATCTTTTTTTTTTTAAGTGAAAACCCTATATAATTTGTGGCAAATGCTAATATACTGAAGACAAAGGTTATCATCTTCAGTGCCTACATTCTAAAGGACTGGTGAAAACTCTTCATCAGTATGGCTGAGCAAACTCTAGATCCCCTCTGTGTGTCTCATACTGGGTTGATTCAACCCAATTTTTTTTTTTTTTTTTTTTTGATTCAACCCAATTTAGTCTGGGAAGTCCTCTTTTAATTTCAGGTTCTGAACTAATAAATTCTTACTTTTTAAATTATTCATTTGATCAAAATCTAATACATATACATCAAAACTTTGTTTTTATTTTCCCCTAAGGGAAAGAGGCAGCGAGAGCAGGAACACAAGGGGGGGGGGGTGGAAGAGGGAGAGGGAGGAGCAGGCTTCCCACCCAGCAGGGGGCCCGGATGCAGGGCTTGATCCCAGGACTCAGGATCACAACCTGAGCTGAAGGCAGACGACCGAGCCACCCAGGCGCCCCTAATACTTCCATAAGCATATCTATGTGTAAATATAACATATGTGAAATGGCGTTTTAAAAACTACAATCATGGGGCGCCTGGGTGGCTCAGTTGGTTAAGCGACTGCCTTTGGCTCAGGTCATGATCCTGGAGACCAGGGTTCAAGTCCCACATTGGGCTCCCTGCTCAGCGGGAAGCCTGCTTCTCCCTCTCTCGCTCCCCTTGCTTGTGTTCCCTCTCTGGCTATGTTTCTCTCTGTCAAATAAATAAAAATTCTTAAAAAAAATTTTTTTAAACTACAGTCATGCTATATATACTTATTTACATCTTTCTTATCTCACTTAATAGTACATTGGAAATCTCTCTAAATCAGGCCTCACTCATTCTTTTTAGTTCTGCCTAATTTTCCATGGAATGGTTATTCTAATTTTTCTACCACTCCCCTTCAATAACATCTCACTTGTTTCCTACTTTTTTTTTCCTCAAGGAACAACCGAGTGCTGCAACTAACAATGTTGTACACATATACTCTCCTTTTTTTTTTTTTAATATTTTATTTATTAGAGAGAGAGAGCAAGTGGACACGAGCCTGTGTGCACAAGCAGGGGGAGGGGCAGAGGGAGAAGGACAAGGAGACGCGCTCCTGAGCAGGGAGTCTGATTCAGGGCTAGATCCCATGGCCCTGTGATCTTGACCTGAGCTGAACGCAGCCACTTAACCAACTGAGCCACACAGGCACTCCCTGTACATATATGTTCTTATGAGTATTTTTATTTCTCTGGGATAAATATCCCAAAGGTAGGACTGTTCAAATGGTATCATCTTTCACTTTTAAACTACCGCCAGATTACTTTCCAAAGAGTCTTTGTTTCCACAAATACCCTATGAGAGCACCTTTTTGCTCCACATTGAGCCTCCGTAGATGTTATCATTTGTAGTACACATTCCATGCTTTTGAAAACATAGCCCTAATGCCTATTCCAACAAAGTGAAAGTGTCTCCTGCTTAAAGCCCTGCTTAATTCCTTTCTCAGCTCCAGGTTACTGCCAAAAATAAATAAATACATAATATGTAAACAAATATTTATTGAATAAAAGTATATTTCTTTCAATTAAAAATGTTATAAAAACCCTAAGAGTCACTCTGTTTTACATTAGCAGCATCTTCTTCCATTTCTTCTCTAAAATAACACAGAAGAAAATGAATTTTCCTCATTTTTATACGCAAAATGATCTTCATTGTTACATTGATGATAATGAGAAAAAGAACAGGATGGGGCACCCAGGTGACTTGGTCGTACGCATCTGACTTCAGTTCAGTTCATGATTTCAGGGTCCTGGGCCCCAGTCCCATGTCTGGCTCCATGCTCAGCCCATAATCTGTTTCTCTCCCTCTCCCTCCACTCCTTCCTCTGCTTGTGCGCTCTCACTCTCTCAAATAAAGTCTTAGAGAGAGAGAGAGAGAGAGAGAACAGGATCGATATAATATTTGAGTTATATATTGCAGCATGTTTCTAGTCTAATATATATAATGATACAGTATCACCATGTGTTGTTTTTACCATACAATACATTGATAAATAAACAAAAAAAATCTATCAACTGAAAAAAAAAGACCTTGACAAACAATTCACTTAAAATCGTTGTTGATAAACCTACTTTGCCACAAAGCATAGACTAGATTAACTCATTTTGAAGTTTGTCAGATTTATAACAGCCTGTGACATTCCTGTTATCCTCACCTTAGCTCAATCTTCATTGCTTCTATTGTCTCCTTTTGCTACTGTGTATTTCTGATGTAGCGAAACTGGGTCAATGATAGTGTGTGGGTGAGAAAGGTGAAAGAAGAGATAAATCAAGAAATGACAGTTGTAAGGGTAGTAATAGTAAGATCTTAGCTTGACAACCGGTTATAAAATTATAGCACAATCTAACACATACGAAATCCTTTTATTGCTCCAATTTTATGAACGTGTAAGGGACAGAATAAGCAGAATCCTAGTGATTACTGTTCCTTTTTTTAAATAGAAAATAAAGCTCATCAAAATTTGAGAAACAATGAATGAAGAAAAAACAAACCTATTTTCCTATATTCAAAATAATAATGTCCTTTACTTTTATAAAGCCCTTCTCACAAACTTGCACACATAATTCCATTATAGCACTTTCAAAGAGGAATATTTTGCTGTTGACAAAAATAAATGAGGATTTGTGAATTAGAGAGTTAATCTAAATTTTACAAAAAAAAAAAGCTTTCAATTAGGGGCACCTGGGTAACTCAGATGGTTAAGCATCTGCCTTCTGCTCAGGTCACAATCTTCAGGTCCTAGGATCTGGGATAGAGCCCTGAACCAGGCCCTCTGCTCAGCAGAGAATCTGCTTCTCCTCTCCCTCTGCCCATCTCCCCACTTGTGCATGCATGCTCTCACTCTCTCTCACAAATGAATAAATAAAATTTTTATTAAAAAAATAAAGCTTTCTGTTATATTCCAAAATTCAAAATTAAATATTATCTATAGTCTTAAAATAGCTCAAATGATACTGAACTCAATAGGTCCCCCAAATTCTACCAAAACCAAATTATACTAATAACAATAACCTATATTTTAATCTTTGACTATATCTTTTTGAAACTACTTTAAATTCCCATGGGACAATTATCCCTAGTTCTCTTTCTCCTCCTTCCCACTTCAATTGTGGATATCACTTACAAATCAGCCCCTTATTCCTGGTCTTGTTTCTTTTATATTTAATCCCCTAACCACAAGGATTTATCTACGACCTGTACAAATTTGTCTTTCCCCAAACCTGACAGATTTAACATACTGGGACGTATTTATTTAAAAACCCAACTTAAACTGTTCCCTCCACAAAAAAAAAAAAAAAAAAAAAAAAAAAATCCCAAAATGGATACCTTATCAATTAACATCTATCCAGATTCACTACTTGTTCCTTTACTTTTATATTTAATACCAAACTCAAGGGATTCATCCCTTACAAAGTCCCTGGTACTGTCCTTCCTTTCCATTTCCCCAGCCATCAGCCACTCCAGGTCATTATCTCCCACATGTATTATTTCAATAGCCTCTTAGCTGATCTCCCTACCTACTTACAACCTCTCCACACTTTATCCAACATACACAAAGAGCTGTCAGAATTCACCACTTCAATTTGCCCACTCAGAAACCCATAGTGCCTCCTTACTGTTTCAAATCCAAACTCATTGGCCAAATGTTCTAGGTAGTTACAGTGTAAAGGCACGTTTTTTCATCACCTAAGTAACCAAGTTTTGTTTTTTGTTTTTTTTTAACTTAACAAACACAGCTGCCATTAGCCCCTCATATATCTCTAGCTTTCAAAAGAGTACCTGCCTTCCATTTGGAGACCCCACAAGTGATTTAGGTAAGGGCTAAAAGTACAGGTTCTGCAGTTTGATTGGAATCCAGCCTCCACCATTTAAGGGCTAAATGATATTAACCAAGTCATTTAACTTCATCTATATAACAGCGACTCTAACTCCACCTCCTAGGGTTGTTATGAAAATTAATGTAGTCCCTTAACGCATTAGGCCATTGCCCAGCAGAATGATCAATAAAAGTTAGCCATTGCCATTATTATTACAGCCACTTTGATCTGGGCAAGCCAATTTAATTGCTCTACCTGAGGCTATCCATTTGACTTCATTATTCTTGACTCCCTCAACCACACACAACCTGTTAGAGATTGAAAGAGTCTGAGAGGGGCGCCTGGGTGGCCCAGTTGGTTAAGCAACTGCCTTCGGCTCAGGTCATGATCCCGGAGACCCGGGATCGAGTCCCACATCAGACTCCCTGCTTGGCAGGAAGCCTGCTTCTCCCTCTCTCACTCCCCATGCTTGTGTTCCCTCTCTCGCTGTGTTTCTCTCTGTCAAATAAATAAAATCTTAAAAAAAAAAAAAAAAAAAAAAGAAAGAGTCTGAGAGAGGAGCTAGTCACATGTCCATTATCATTGACATCTTGGCTCAATCCTCTCCTTCGATTATTCAGTTGGTGTCTACTGCTAAACTAAATACAACTGTACGCACGGCACACAGCAAACAGTCCTTAGTAAATATTTTTTGTGGTAAATATATTAAATGCTAAAGAAATACAAAGTTAGTATGTATTTTTGTCTATTATTTCTAAAATACTAATAAAACATACGCTTCTAAAATAAAACTGTTTCTAAACAACATCTTATAGCTTCAAGTACCTATAGTTTAAAGTATTCAAGACAGGAATAAAAAAAATCTATCATACTTGGTAACTGTCCTCTAATTGATTCAACTAACTACAGTATATCTTTCTAGAGGCTGAAGGTAAATATCTATGATTTCTTATCTGTCAATAATTCTTGGATCAATGCTTCATAACAAGTGCTAAACGCATTGTTATGAATTTCCCAATTTTTCCAATATAAAAATAAAATGAGGTCATCATCCAAAATAATGTGTAAAAAGATAATGATAAGGGAGCACCTGGCCAGCCAGGCAGTAGAGCATGCGATTTTTTATCTTAACATTGTAAGGTCGAGGCCCACACTGGGTATAGATAGTACTTAAAAATAAAAATCTTCTTTAAAAAAAAAAAAAAAAAGCGGGGCACCTGGGTGCCTCAGTTGGTTAAGCAACTGCCTTTGGCTCAGGTCATGATCCCGGAGACCTGGGATCAAGTCCCACATCAGGCTCCCTGCTCAGCGGGGGGCCTGCTTCTCCCTCTTTCACTCCCCCTGCTGTGTTCCCTCTCTGGCTGTGTTTCTCTCTGTCAAATAAATAAAATCTTAAAAAAAAAAAAATTTAAAAAAAAAAGGTAATGATAAGATTTAAAAGTTGTCAAGAATCCAGGCATAGTCCCAGCTCTCTCCTCATATTTCTATCCTCCCTCCCCGCAAAAAAACAAATCCATGCAGAATCACAGATTTTTTTTCTCTCCACAGGATTTTTTTGTAAGATTTATTTATTTTAGTGAAAGAGAGAGCAGGGGGTAGGGGCAGAGGAGGGAGAGAAACTCAAGTGGACTCCCTGCACAAAGCAGAGCCTGACATGGGGCTCTATCTCACAACCCTGAGATCAGACGTGAACCAAAACCAAGAGTCCAACACTTAACTGACTATGCGACCTAGGCACCCCTCCACAAGATTTTTAAAGCTAAAAGGACCTCATGCCCATTTCCTGATGTCCCATTGAATCCCGCATTAGAAGGTGAAGCCAGGAAGGCCAGACAAGTAACCTACAGGTACTACAATCAGAGGCAGGACTGGGAACTGACCCCGGTGTTTCTGACACTTTCACTACATCATGCATCATTTCAACTGATTTCTTCCATGCCTACTTAATCTAGAAAAAATTAACTATATTACATAAACTTTTCACAAAACAACTAAATATAATCATATGGTGCAGTTAATACTGACATGTTTTTCCATTATTTTCAAGAACACTTGTGAGGAATAAAGGTTTCAAGCCATAAATAGATCATTTTTATTACAATTACTTATGTTCTGGAAATGATGTTTCCCTGTACCAGATTTTATGAAATTTAAGATTCCAATTTTTGCTAATTCTTTTTCACGTATTACACATACACAGGATCATCTATGCAGCCTCCTCACCAACAATAGCTTAAGCAATCTATGCCTCAGATAAATATGTCATCTATTCCAAGCTGATCAGCATATTTTAGAATCTGTTCCTAATATAGAATCATAGAGTTTTGGAGTTGGAAGGAACCTTGGAGATCACCTCTCATTTTACAGAGGAAACAAATACCCAGCAGGGACCTGCCCAAGGTCAAAGTTTCTGTATAAGAACCCAGGTCCAGAATAGAAAGTTTTCAAAAGAATATTTCAGAGAAAAACACCATATTCGGTGGAACACCTCAGCTTGTCCTCCTTTCCATCTATTTCTTAAGTACAACTTCCTGCCTGAGGAACTTCTGAAATTTAAGAAAAGAAAGCAAAACAAAACACTAAAACAACTTTTTTTAAGTCTAGAGCCAAAATGCTGATCTTAAAAATTTAGCAGAAGATGGATCCTTGTAAGAATTGCAGACAGTAACATTTTGTTACAAAACCTCAAAAGCTAATGAAATAAATAAGTAGAGAAAAGACACACACAAGTAACAATAACTATAATATTCTTGTCTCTGTAACAAATTACATAAATGCTTATAAAGAGGAAAACTATAAACTTGCAAATTTCAAGAAAGAAATTTAATCACCATATCTAGTAATTACACGAGTGTCAATACATTTTGAAATGTGGTTTTGATCATAGTGCTTAAGGGAAGACAAATTCTTTTTAATGTTCTTCTTTCCATACTTTAAGTCATGTTAAAAAAAGTATTCTGAGGAAAATATTTAATCAAATCTTAGTAAAAAAATCTGTATTCAAACCTTAAGGAAAATAATAAGCTATATTTGTCTATTCATGTTTTTCAAAATAAATGAAAATAGAAAATCCTGAAAGCTGAGTCCTGAAAAGCACTAAATTTACATCTTTTTTTGGTCCCAATAAAAAAGCATGCCACATAAGCCAATTTACCTGTAGAAATATGTTTCTTAACTCATGAGGATCACCTCTCTTGGTTGTTTGCACCTGTACGGGGGGAAAAAAAAAGTCAGTTAATGCTTTACTAGAGACCACATAATCTCTTCAGATTAGAGTTCTCAGACACTAACAATCAATGCTCTTATCTTTTATAAGGGCATTTAGTTTAAAACAAACCAAAAGTACTAATACTGATAACACCTGTCAAATTTGGAGATCTGTGACTACAGGGGGGAAGTACAGGTGTGGAGAGCTTAATATACAGCAAATCTCCCAAATTTCCTCTGGACTGGAAAGGAAGGCAGTGAGGATCAATCTCTTACTTTACTCCACATCCACTAGCAACACAATAGCAACCACCCACCTCCCACCTCCCAATCAAGAAGCCAGCAAGAACAGAGCAACAGGAAAGTTAAAACACCCAAATTAATCGCCTGGCCTAGCAGCCTTTCTTCCCCATGTAAAGCAATCCAGAAAATAATTATCTACTCTTTCTCCACCCCAATCTAAAATATGAAAGCTGCGACAACGTTTCCAAGTACTTTCGACATCCTGCCACCTGCAGTACAAATGCCAACCACTGTCCCCCGCCATACTGAAGCCCCAATGACTCAATTACTCACCCCCTCCCCCACTGCAATACAGAGATGCCTTAGGTATCCCCGGCTTTACATGCCACTTCCTTCTACTCCCTTTCTGATGCCCTCCAAGTCCGGGCTCACAATCTCAAGCACCTAGAGCAGGACACTACTCTTCTTCACCGACTTATGGTTCTCAGAAGCCCCTTCAACTCATAATCCCTCCTACTTCCCCTCCCCCAGCCGGGCATCCTCTCCCTCCGGTCCAAGCCCCACAGAGCTCTCCCACCCGCAAGCTGGAGCTCCAGGATACGCTATCTAAAAACCAGGCAACGAAGGAAATGGTAAGAGGTGAGGGGCTCGAAGCAAGGTCCCGCAATGGCTCTTATGCAATAAAGGCAGCAGCAGAGAGTTGGGAGTCACCTTGACCGCCATGCTGTGCTCGGAAGCCGGGGACGAGCGAGTGAGCGAGCAAGGCCGAGCTGTCAGGGCGCGCGCGCGCGCCGCCTCCCCGGCCGCGCCCGCCCTCCGGCTTGCGGGCGCCGCGCGCGTCCCTATGCAAATGAACCCGGGGCGGGGCGGGAAGAGGGCTCCGAATCTACGCCAGAAAGGGAGCTGGACCCTGAGCCGGCGGCCTGCCTCGCTGGGGAGGAGGACGCACCTCCCACGGAGAAGACAGGAGCGCGAGCCCTGGGATTCCGACGCGCCGCGTGGTTGCCTCTACAGCTGAGTCTCCGCCAGGAAAGCCCCAGGTTTCTTAAGGCCTCTAAGTGGGTGTGGCTTTGGGCACTGACTTCAGCCAAAGTCGTTTTCTCCTGAGACTTAAAGGAACGCTTGGGATCCAGATAAAGCAAGATTTCGACGGATCGAATGACAAGCCGCATTGATGATAATAATAAATGAATCAATGACAACCAATGGCAAATATTGACAATTAAAAAGAGGAGGAACCGTGCACTCTGGGGAAAACCTAAGGAAACATAACGATAAATGTGTCCTTAAATTGGCATGAGATGAATACGCTTTAGGTATTTGTAATTTCTTGTCCTATTGTAAAGCTTTATTTTAGTGGGCTCACTCCACACTCCTAATCACCCAAATCCTTTGTGCAATGAGGTGGGGCACAAATGCATATGGAAAATAAGCCATTTGTCTTTGACAGGACTGGTACTGACTGAATCCTGGTCCCATTTACCCCTACATAAACATTGCCATTCCTGCCTAAATAGTAGCTCTACCTTGAACCTGACCCCAAATAATGTCTCTAAAGCCGAATTTTGGGAACACCTGAGTGGCTCAGTCGTTAAGCGTCTGCCTTCGCTCAGGTCATGATCCCCGGGTCCTGGGATGGAGCCCAGCATCTGGCTCCCCGCTAAACGGGGAAACAGGAAGTCTGCTTCTCCCTCTTGCACTCCCCTTGTTTGTGTTCCCTCTCTAGCTGTGTTTCTCTCTGTCAAATAAAATAAATAAAATCTTTAAAAAAAAATAAAATAAAACCTAATTTTGCCAATATCACTACATTGAACCACACAATGATTCACTCAACAGACATTTACTGGGCATCTGTTATATGCCAGACATAGTCTTGCTTGGAGAAAAATACAAAAACAAATAACACATAGCCCTTAACCTCTAGTATTTTACAGATGGCCAACCTTAAGTAAATTTGATTGTGACTACAGGCATACTTCCTGGTTAAAAAAAAAAAAAGGCTAACAACATAAGATTTATCTTAATCTCACTTAGTTCTGTAATCTCTCTCCACCCTCTTTCAAGTTTGCAATGTTGGATCTAACAGGAGGCTTTCCTTTTCTCCAGTCTCACTAATCAGAATATTTGTGTTAAGTATCCAAGTTCATAGAAATGAGGAAAGAGGAGGGGCAAATGGAAATTGTCGATAAAGAATGCTACATTACTAGTACTATAATGAGCTTTCCTTCTGCAGCTGATTTAACTATTACATCTATTTATTCAGTTCAAATTTCTTTTAGCAATATTATTGGACATAAGAATTTACAATACATATTTTGTTCTTCTAGCACTTTATGCCCCTGATACTTTGCTCTCTCTTATTTCCTGAAGTTTCTCTAAGTAGCAATCTTGAAATGTTTATTTTACATTACTTTACAAGGAAGAATACCTGTTTAGAAGACCAGAGTTCCTCATTTTGAATAAAAGTACTTAAGAGAAAGGAAGGCATTTATTTAAAATGAAATAATTATTTCCTATTGGAACACACTGTTAACTAAATCTATATTGTTGAAGTGAAAATTTAGGGTCAGACTGGCCACTCCTACGGAGGAAGACAACATCACATTTAAACAGAGCCCACCACAATAATTCCTAGGTATAAGCACCAAGCCACAGTAAAAATTTTCTTGAATAAAAAAATAGCTGAGGGGTGCCTCGGTGGCCCAGTTAGTTAAGCTTCTAGTCCTTGGTTTCAACTCAGGTTTGATCTCAGTGTCATGAGATCAAAGCCCAACAAGTTGGCTTGAGATTCTCTCTCTCCCTCTGCCTCTCTCATTCGTGTCTCTCCCTCTCTAAGATAAATAAGTCATTTTTTAAAAAATAGGCTCTTTGGGGTGCCTGGGTGGCTCAGTTGGTTAAGCGACTGCCTTCAGCTCATGTCATGATCCCGGAAATGGGATCCGGCTGCCTGCTGGGGGGGGGGGGAGGAAGCCTGCTTCTCCCTCTCTCACTCCCCCTGCTTCTGTTCCCTCTCTGGCTGTGTTTCTGTCTGTTAAATAAATAAATCTTTTAAAAAAAAAATAGGCTCTTTGAGGGCGCCTGAGTGGCTCGGTTAAGGGACTGCCTTCGGCTCAGGTCATGATCCCGGAGATCCGGGATTGAGCCCCACATTGGCTCCCTGCTCAGTGGGAAGCCTGCTTCTCCCTCTCTCACTCCCCCTGCTTGTGTTCCCTCTCTGGCTGTGTTTCTCTCTGTCAAATAAATAAAATCTTTAAAAAAAAAATAGGCTCTTTGAAAAAAATTATATTTATATATATACCTTAAAAAAAATAGCTGATCTTTGAGCAAGTCCAAGAGCTTCCCTGGTGCCAATCTAGTTGCAATGGAGATGATATAATAACTTAAAACTAAATAAAGCTGATATACAGAGAAAATAAAAAAGCTCAGTTACCCTAAATAAAGGTGGATTTTGCTAGATTTTCTATCCGTCTAAATATAATAAACAATAAAATGAATAAAGTTATTAAAATGATAAACTATGTGGAAATAAGTAAGTTTTTAAAGGAATATGAACACTTATGAGTTAGAGCTCCTACTTTGAAAAGATTTGTGATCTAGGGCACCTGGGTGTCTCAGTCATTATGCATCTGCCTTCGGCTCAGGTCATGATCCCAGTCCTGGGATCAAGGCCCGCATAGGGGTCCCTGCTTGGTGAGAGGCCTGCTTCTCCCTCTCTCACTCCCCCTGCTTGTGTTCCCTCTCTAGCTGTGTTTCTCTCTGTAAATAAATAAAATCTTTAAAAAAAAAAAAAAGAAAAAATATCTGTGATCTTTCTGTTACAATAATTGACAAAAGGTATTGTCAAAATCAAGGTTGAAGGAAAACATATTAGTTAATGGAATATAAAAAGACAAACCTGTCAAATAATATTCACAATATATCTTAGAAAAGGTGGTAAAAATAGTTCAAAACTTTACAGTTTTTTAAAAGTACTTGTCAATAAAATAATTTATAATTCTTTCCTTAAATTGCAAATGACATTTATAAACAAGAAATAATTTTAAAACTATGGAACAATATAAGTTGAAAATGTAATAATTAAAAGTCTATAGAGAATGACATTTCAGAAAGCAAAATTGGAAGTTAAAGTCTAAAAGACTTGTTGCAAATATATTGCCATTAATAGTCACTATTTAGAACTGATTTAATAAAAGATTCAATATGTAGCTTTATTGAGCTGAGTATTTACATATCCTTGTAAAGTTGTTGCACATGAAAATAATACACTACCCTAAATGCAAAACCGAAATACGGGTTTACTACACAATCCCACAGAAACATGTTTCTAACTCCCAAGCAGCTTACCTTACATTTATTTGAAACCAGCCAGTCACTTCGTGAGTGCAAGTTAGAATTATACTCATGTCTAATGTCTTAATAAACTAAAATGTAATAATTAAAACAAGAGGCAATTTCCAATGAGCCTGCTCTGTCAAATTCATGGTCTTCCTTCCATTTTTAGTAACATACTATTTCTGTTTACCTTCTAGCCTCCTCCAATTATTTTGCTGATGTGAATACATTTTTGTTCTTGTTTCCATATCCCACACAGCTACTATGGATGTCATTTTGCAAGAAGTAAATCCAGGTGCTGTATAAACACTTAGAAGAGCATTAGGATATCACTAACTGACTAAACCAGGAGTGAAGCTCTTCCTAGGTTAAAAGTATATATGCCATCATTAGATGAGGAATAAGCTGCATTTTATGCCTCCCATCAAGATGAAGCTCACTTAAAATATTTAAAATGAGGGTGCCTGGATGGCTCAGTCGTTGGGTGTCTGCTTCCAGCTCAGGTCATGATCCCAGGATCCTGGGATCAGGTCCCGCATGGGGCTCCCTGCTCAGTGAGAAACCTGCTTCCCCCCACTCGCATTCCCCCTGCTTGTGTTCCCTCTCTAGCTGTGTCTCTGTCAAATAAATAAGTAAAATCTTTTAAAAAATTTTTTTTGAAATAAATAACATGATCTGACTTTGGCACACACACACAAATTGAATATCTGGAACTTTAAAGTAATATTGATCTTGACCTAGTAGAATTATAAAATGGTTCTTTTTATTTTACTGAAATATGACAAAACTTACAATTTTGTAAGATGTGCTTTAACTCCTTCCTTGTTAAGAGTTTATATGGAGAAATGGCAAGGGGTAGGCTAGGGAGAAAAGTTTTAGGTGTCCAAGTTTGAACAGATTATGTTCTACTTCATAGGCTGACCTCAAAATCAATCAGAAATTATTTCAACCCAAACCACTTACAGATAGTAGATAAATTAGACATTTTAGGACTTCTCTATACTGTACAAGTACTATACTCCCTCTATGAACATTTGGTCTTATTGAAATAAATTCTCTTTTTGGTGGAGAAGGAAGAGTGAGGTGTCAAAAATCAGATGAAATAGTTGTACTTTTGCAGTTACGTCTTCCTAACTTGCTCATCCTCACAGTTGGACTCTGAGTCCTATAAATTATACAATGGGGATGACAGTGATCTTATTTTTGGAACGCAGACTTCTTTACTCCCTTATGGAGGCAGTAGAAGTTTTCTTTTCAATGGATTTGGGAAGGAATTCATGGAATGAGCTGCTCTCAATGTTTAAGCCTGTGAGGGCCCTATCACTATACCAGTTGCATGTAAGCTGATATTTAGTGAAAAACCTTCTGATCCCATGGAGGATTGAATTAGATGAACTTTAATACTTCTTTTAATACTCTAATGTCATGATTAAGAGTGAGCCAAATTTTAGCTAATAAAAATTTATTGCATGTCTGTGTTTGCACTAAACTCCCTGTTGCAATTATAGAAAATAAAAGAAAAATAAATAGCATGATTCCCAAAGCATGGAGAATATTTGACTGGCAACTGCTATTATTCATTTTTTATTAATGAATACAACTGAATGATACCAAACTTTCTGCATATTCCAAAGGCCAAGGCAGCTTTAGGTAATAATGCAGTAAAAAAATCTGTGATTTGCCACATATTCCCACTCCAATAAAAAGTATATAACTGGGACAATAAGTATCCTGCTCAATCCCTGAGATGCTCACCTCTATCAACCACTGGGGATCTACTTGGATCTGGTTTTTGCCTCCCTGCTATTGAGAGGTCAACAAGGAAGGATGCTTGGAATCTGGTCCAAAGTAAAGAAAAAATTTTCACTTTAAAAAACTGTGCAAGGAGAAAAGAAGGGCCATATGTACCCTAATGTTCATAGCAGCAATGGCCACAATCGCCAAGCTGTGGAAAGAGCCAAGGTGCCCATCAACAGATGAATGGATAAAGATATGGTACATATATACAATGGAATACTACACCTCCATCAGAAAGGATGAATATCCAACTTTTGTAGCAACATGGACTGGATTGGAAGAGATTATGCTGAGTGAAATAAGCCAAGTAGAGAAAGTCAAGTATCACATGGTTTCACTTACTTGCAGTGCATAAGGGGTAATATGGAGGACAGTAGGAGAAGGAAAGGAAATGGGAAGTAGGGTAATTCAGGGAGAGAAATGAAACATGAGAGACTTTGGACCCAGAAACAAACTGAGGGTTTTGGAAGGAAGGGGGTGGGGGGGATGGGAGAGTCTGGTGGTGGGTACTGAGGGCACGTAGTGCATGGAGCACTGGGCGTGGGGCATAAACAACGAATCTTGGAACACTGAAAAAATAAAATTAAATTAAAAAAAAAAAACTGTGCAAGGAGAAGAGCAAAGGCCTCAGAATATCCAAAGCAAACTTGGAAAGTAACCAACTTAGGGGACTTATACTACCTGACCTCAAGATTTATCATAAAGCTAAGAAATCAGTACCGTGTGGTACTGGCTGGTATAAAGATTGATAAATATGTCAATGGAAGAGATTAGAGAGACCCAGAAATAGATACAAAATTATAAAGTCATTTGGTTTCTAGCAAGGGTACTAAAACAATTCAATGGGGCAAGGAGTCTTTTCAACAAATGACTCTGGAAACCAGAAATTCACATGAGAAAAAAATAAACTTCAACCTCTACTTCAAAACATACACTAGGACTGAGTTGAGATGAATCGACCTAAATGCAAAAGCTAAAATCATAACGCTTTTAGCAGAAAACATAAAATAATATCTTAGTGATTCAAAGGTAAGTAAAGAATTTTTAGCCAGTACATTGAAAGCAATAACTATGATTAAGAAATCGATAAATTAGATTGCACTAAAATTAAAATTTATACTCATCAAACAACAGCATTAAGAAAATGAATAGGCAAGCCACAATTTCTGGAAGAAAAATTAACAAAACATACATACAACAGGGGCCCTGGGTGGCTCAGTCAGATAAGTGTCTGCCTTGGGCTCAAGTCATGATGCCAGGGTCATAGAATTCCCTGCTCAGTGAGAATTCTGCTTCTCCCTCTCCCTTCCACTCCCCTCCTCCCCCGCACCTTCTCTCTCTCAAATAAATAAATAAAATCTTAAAACAACAACAACAACAATGTATATACAACAGTGGACTGATATACCAGTGTATGAGGAACTCCCAAAACTCAATGATAAATAAGCAGCCTCATTTAAAAAGGGGCAAAAGTTCGACAACAAGCATAGAAATTTCTTCCTAGGAACATTGCCAAAAGCAAGGGAAGCAAAGGCAAGAATGAACAATTGCGGCTTCATCAAGATAAAAAGCTTTTGCACAGCAAAGGCAACAGCCAACATAACCAAAAGACAACCGACAGAATGGGAGAAGATATTTGCAAATGACATTCATATAAAATCTATAAAGAACTCATCAAACTCAACACCCAAAGAACAAATAATCCAAACCAAGAAATGGGCAGAAGACATGAACAGACATTTCTGAAAAGAAGACATGCAAATGGGCAACAGACACATGAAAAAGTGTCCAACATCACTTAGCATCAAGGAAATACAAACCAAAACCACAGTGAAATACCACCTCATACCAGTCAGAATGGCTAAAATTAACCAGTCAAGAAATGACAGGTGTTGGCAAGGATGTGGAGAAAGGGGACCCCTCCTACATTGTTGGTGGGAATACAAGCTGGTGCAGCCACTCTGGAAAACAGTATGGAGGTTCCTCAAAAAGTTGAAAATAGAGCTACCCTATGACCCAGCAATCACACTACTGGGAATTTGCCCTAAAGATACAAATGTAGAGATCCAAAGGGGCACATGCACCCAAATGTTTATAGCAGCAATGTCTACAATAGCCAAACTATGGAAAGATCCTAGATGTCCATCAACAGATGAATGGATAAAGAAGATATATATATATATATATATATATATATACACATATATGTGTACATATATGATACATATATATATAAAGTATATATACACAATGGAATACTATACAGCTATCAAAAACCAAAATCTTGCCATTTGCAACAATGTGGAAGAAACTAGAGGGTATTATGTTAAGCAAATAAATCAATCAAAGAAAGACAATTATCATATGATCTCTCTGATACGAGGAATTTGAGAGGTAGAGCAGGGGTCATGGGGGGAAGAGAGAAAAAAAATGAAACAAGATGGGACTGGGGAAAAAAACAAGAAATTCTTAATCTCCGGAAACAAACTGAGGGTTGCTTTGACTCAGTGGAAGGGAGGGATAGGGTGGCTGGGTGATGAACACTGGAGAAGGTATGTGCTATGGTGAGTGCTATGAATTGTGAAAGACTGATGATTCACAGAACTGTACCCCTGAAACAAGTAATGCATTATATGTTAATAAAAAAATAAAATAAAAAGTAAAAATAAAAATGGGCAAAAGATTTGAACTAACACTTCATAAAAGGAACTGTGCAAAGGGCCAATAAGCACATGAAAAAGTGCACAAACACGATTAGCAATCAAAAAATGCAAATTAAATCACGGTAAAGAGATAGCACTACACACCCACTAGAATGGCTAAAATTAAAAAGACTGAAAACAGATGCTGGCAAGGATGTGGAGCAATCAGAGCTCTCAGGCACTGTAGTGGGAGTGTAAAATGGTATAATCACTTTGGAAAAAGATCTAGCAGGTTCTTATAAAACTAAACATACACCTACAATATGACCCAGCAATTTTACCTTTTGGTACATACCCAAGAGAAGTGAAAATACATGTGGATAAAAAGATTTGTACAAGAATATTCATGGCCACTTTATTCATAAAAGCTAAAAACTGGAAATAGCCTAGGGTCTATCAATAGGAGAATGGATAAACTATGATAGATCTATGGAATGTAATACTATCCAGGAATTTTTAAAAAACAGCAAATTACTGATACAACATGGATGAGTCTGAAAAGTGTCATGCTAAGTGAAAGAAGGTTTACATGGAATAATACAGTGTAAAAGGGCATACACTGTATGATTACATTTCCGTAAAGTTCTAGAACAAACAAAGCTAATCTATGGTGGGAAAAGAACCATGTTTTCTGGAAGACAGGAATTGAGGGAACCATCAGGAGTGATGGTAATAGTCTACGTCTTGCTAAGGGTTTAGATTAGAGGTGTATGTATTTTCCAAAACTTAGGGAATGTACACTTAAGGTTTATACATTTTGTCACATATAAATTTCCCCTCAAAAGAAAAAAATCTGTGAATATTGAATTCTAGCTAATGAAGTATTTCAGGGGAATGTACTGCTATCTTAAATTTACTTTGAAATGCATAAAAGAAATAAAATTGATGAATGGATAGGAGACGAATGGATGGATGGATGATGGATAAATGGGGAGGAGGAGAGATACGTGATACCTAACTGAAGGAAAGATGGGAATTCATTGTCAAAATTCAACTTTTCCATATGTTTGAAATTTTCATAATAAAACACTGCGGAAAACTATGCTGGATCTTTGCATTACTAAAGATGGCTATTCAGGTACATAATTCTGTTGTTTGGTTAGAACGTGTAAAGGGACTTGTTTTTTAAACACTGGTAGCCTCCATGCCTTGGAGTGTAGGGAAAGGAAACTCAAACTGCATGACGAACAACGTATCTCTATTATAAGCAGGGGAATCTGAGAAAACTACATTGACCTGAGGGGAAAAAATGTTCTCTTTAACATGAATTCAGACAGTAATTAAAGATTTTTGGGAGCTGTGTTTGTGTGTTTGTGTTTCTTTGGTCTAATAGTTACCTACAGGAAAACTCAAGGAAATATGAGTTGTTTTGGGGGGTGTTTGTTTCTTTTTAGTGAGAGAGATAAAGAGTACCAGAGTGGGAGCTGTGGGAGGGGCAGAGGGAGAGAAAGACTATTAAGCAGGCTCCATGCCCAGCACAGAGCCTCATCTCAGGATCCCAAAATCATGACCTGAACCAAAATCAAGAGTTGGATGCTTAACCGATTGAGCCACCGGGCACCCCATGTGGAACTTTATTTGTATAACATCCTGACAGAAATCTTGGAAGGTACCAGACTTAGAACCTAAAGCCTACTCTGGAACTCTCCTGCTTAAATACACCAGGGTCTAAATCTAGACTGAGAAATTCAAGACTTTGGTGAGAAATACTCTGCAACGAATCATTGTGTCATTGTATTACCCTATTGGGAGAAGGAGAACTAATATACAAGGATGAAATTAACCACTGAGTAGGAAGTTTCCAAAGAGGGGTGGTTGTATATGTAGTGGAAGATCTATAGAAAGGACTCATTACTCATTGAGGAAGAGAGGGCCACAACCCTCAAGACAAGAAAGCTGGGAACTAGGATATGCATAGGAATAAGCTTCTGGGGGCACCTGGGTGGTTTAGTCATTAAGCATCTGCCTTCTGCTCAGGTCATGATTCCAGGGTTCACGGATTGAGCCCCAGATCAGGCACCCTGTTCCGTGGGAAGCTTGCTTCTCCCTCTCCCACTCCCCCCTGCTCGTGTTCCCTCTCTCGCTGTGTCTTTCTCTGTCAAATAAATAAATAAAATCTTAAAATATAAGGAATTGGCTTCTGAAGAATTACTATGAAGAAAGAGGATAATATTGACCAGTATTGAATTGTACTGATCAGACTAATAATCAGGAAGTTTAAGTTAGAAGGCTCTGAAGAAACGGTATAAAACAGGTACACTTTGGAGGGTAAAACCTTCCAGAGACAGATCAAGGAGGAAAAGTGAGCAGAAATGTGGAATGATCCCGTTCTTTTAATCAGAAGAAGGCGAAGCTGAGAACACAGAAGGAATCTGACCAAGAACTGTTAAAGTTCTCGATCAAAGTTTACTCTGCATATTCCATTCCCACTAGCCCTGACAATAGACTGCCACCTTAAGGTAATGACAGTATAATAAGGAAAAGCAACATGAAAAAGAAATAAGCAGGAATTAAAAGTTAAGTCATAGAGGAAAATGAAAATAATGTCTCTGTACTACAAAGGATGCCAGAAAGGATAAGAATAAACTGACATATAAAAACAGTTAACTAGGGTGCCTGGGTGGCTCAGTGGGTTAAGGCCTCTGCCTCAGCTCAGGTCATGATCTCAGGGTCTTGGGATTGAGGCCCACATTGGGCTCTCTGCTCAGCAGGGTGCCTGCTTCCTCCTCTCTCTCTGCCTGCCTCTCAGCCTGCTTGTGATCTCTCTCTCTGTCAAATAAATAAATAAAATCTTTTAAAAAATTCCTAATCTTATTTTTAAAAAGTTAACTATAGCTTGAACTTTTTAAAGAATTTTACTTATTTATTTGACACAGAGCGAAAGAGAGTGTAAGCATACAGAATAGCAGGTAGAAGGCTCCCCATGGAGCAAGGAGCCAGATGTAGGGCTTCATCCCAGGACCCTGGGAACATGACCTGAGCTGAAGCCAGTTGCGTAGCCAACTGAGTTACCCAGGCGCCCCTATAGCTTGCACTTCTGAGGAAGTTTCTGGATAATACTGACCTGCTGCTTCTTCCCTGGTTCTGGTCAAGTAAACATGGGAAAAAGTCATGGAGTCACATATCTATATGGTCTTTCCTGTATTATCCCTCACTATCAGTACTTGGAAAGAAACCACAGAAACAGTCACTATTTGCTCACTCTGTTCTTCTATAATCCTAGGTGGGTAAGGCTTACCTGGATGGTTCACAGGACAGGGATGGGGAATAAAACAGGGAGTTAGCAATTATACTTCATTTAATAATTCCTAACCCTTCATAAAGCATTATATATAAATAAGTTTTGTATTGATGGTGTGGAAGAAAGTTGAAGCACAATAATGGGAAGTGTACCTTCCTCATATCACCCCTTCACCAATACCCATATGGCAGAAGCAACAATATCATTTCATCAAACATAGTAGGCTCAGAGTTCTAGACGGGGAACAGAAATTAAATGAATATAACCCATGACATGATGAATGGGAATGAGGGGCATGGATTCCAGAAACCATATGCTCAATAGGAGATGGGCAAATCTCCCTCTCCTTAAACATACTAAAGAACTCTGAAGGGATGGTAGGGCATTTCATCATACAGAATTCTATATGACTAGAAGTTCTAATCTATCTCTTAGATGTGGTATGTCTTTTATTATTGATATCTGTAAGTAGGAAATACAAAAGGAACATAATTATCCTTTTCTATAAAGATCTTACAATGTATTGGGAAAACAAAACATAAGTAAAATCATTAATTTACAATGTGTATGCTTAACTGTATAGTAAGTTTATGCAACACACATTTAGAAAGTGAAAAAAATCAGTTCAAGCTGGATGATATACAGAAGGTTTCATGAGAACCATAATTCACCACTTATTCTTTAATTTACCATTTCTCTGAGTTCCTTGAAGGGTATGTCTTATTCTCCTATCCTTCCTCCTTCACCTATACCTTCAGTCCTAACACTTATTTCAATGCCTGACATTAGCTATGCAGGTACTAATTAAATGTTTATTGATTATTCCTAGCTGATCACTCTAGCACTAGCCATTAGTACTTTTATATTTCCTAAGTGAAGAGCATTATCATTTTCTTAGTTACTCAAGTCAGAAAGCTGGGTATCAGACTCTTTCTTACCCCTCACATCCAAATAGGTCCCCAGTCCTTTGTTTTCAATCCCCTTCAGTGCTTTTAAATAGCTTCTCTTCGTTATAATGGCCATTCACTAGTCCTTTTGATTATTCCACAAGCCTCCAGTTCTCTACTTTCTGCCTCTTCACTCTCCTTAAATGCATTATCCATAATGCTGTCAAGTGTTCAGTCTAAAACAGAAATTCAATTTTGTCACTTCAATATAAAATCCAAATCCCTCGGTACGGGGAAGAGTGGAACCTTCCTAAACTGTTCCCTTTTCTTACTTAAATCTTCTGCCTTACTGCTACTATACTTGTTCCTTTAATCACAAGGATTTTTGTGCTATTTCCTTTGTGCTAATCCTTTGAGAATATTTTACTCCATGTTTACCCCAGTTTGCTTTTCTTTTAAGATATAGCTCAAGAATCTTCTCCAGAAAACAGTCTTCCACCCACTTTCCCTGACTGGAGCAGGCCCCACACTGTGTATAGTATTTATTACTGTGTTATAATCACTTCTTCATTTATCGTCTTTTCCACTGGTGGCTTCCAAACTTTATTGACACAGACCTATATAGTAGGAAATACATATTTTTAATCACCCCACCCCAGTATATACTGAAATAAAAATTTCATGAAGCAATATCAAACTTTACTACATGTAATATACTCTGATATTTATTATTCTGTATTATTCTCTTTTTTTTCAAATTCTGGTTTTAATATACTGAATTGATTTCATGGCCCAGTTTAAAAATACTACAACAGACTCTGAACTCACATGAATTCTTAAGCATAATGATGCTCACATAAGTAACTGAGGAAAAGATTTTAAAAATCTCTGTCCCTAGGAATTAGCACAGGGTTAGGCATATAGCAGTAATCAATAAAAATGTTTGATAAAAAAAATAAAAACACACCTCTGGGGAAGACCACCTTCATAAATCATCTTTTGCCCCTCTCACTTTCCTTTTTTAAGAATAAGAGTTTCTTATAAGACATTAAATTAAGGTGAAACCATAGATATGTAAGCACAGAGATGAACAAAACTGGAGAAGGCACTTTAAAAATTGTTGAATTTGAAGGGCATATTGAGATAGAGAGACATGATTGCTGAAGGCCAATTGCTAAGTCTTTCAAAAAAGGCCTAATATGGTGAAGTCATTGAAGTCTGGGAGATTTGCTCATCGGTTCCAGAGGTCAGAAATCATCTTGTAAATGACCCAAAGATCACTTAAGCTAAACAAATTCACAACAGACTGATGCATAGCTCATCATAACTAATATTTACTATTGAATACTTACTATGTATCAGACAATATGCTAAGCACTTATTATGAATCTATCCTCAAAACAACCATGTGAAGTAGAGCTATCTCATCTTATTATCTCTGTTTCAAAGGGGTCCCTAGGTGGCTCAGTCAGTTGAGCATCTTAATCTTGATTTTGTCTCAGGTCATGATCCCAGGGTTTTGAGATCCAGCCCTGCATTGTGCTCCATGCTTAGCATGCTCTGGATTTTTTCTTTTCCTCTCCCTTCACCCCTCCTCCTGCTTGTGCTTTCCCCTCTCAAATAAATAAATAAACAAACAAACAAACAAATAAATAAATAAAATCTTTTTTTTTTTTTTTAAAGAGGGAGAAGCAGGCTTCCCATTGGGCAGGGAGTCAAACATGGGGCTTGATCCCAGGACCCTGAGATCATGACCTGAACCAAAGGCAGATGTTTAACCAACTGAGCCACCCAGGCACCCCAAATAAATAAAATCTTAAAAAAGTAAATAAAGAACATTGGCATTGACTAGTACTTTAAATCTTATTATTCTATGATGATATGATGGCTGGTAAGTCTATGTGCACCCAGTGTGCTGGAGACATTGATTGTCATACATGTCATACATGAATTTCTTACAGGTCAAATGACACCTGAAAGATATTGGGACTTGAATTGCTTTTGCAGTGTTCTGTCCTAAAGGGAGGCCATGTGAGAGACCATAAGGGCATTGATGGGAGCCAATGTCAACTGGAGAAGCAAAGATAACCAAAATATAGAATAGCTAAGTAGTTAGATTCATCTTTCCTCTATTCCTACTTCAAGCCGTCAACACCAGAAAAATTTGCCTTGAGAAGGAAAGAAAAAATATTCTAGAACTAGATATTCCCAACCCAGTCCACAGGGGTTTGGAGAAGGAGAAGGAATGAAAAATTGACTATACTGCCTTCTCCATTTTAAGTCCCTATGGCTACAGAGTTAGACAGCGATGGAGGGGGTTTTAAAACACTAAAGTTTTTACTAGGATAGGCTAGACTTTGAATAACTTAAAAGACCAGAAAAGTATGGAATCTTCCCCAGGGGGAACACAGTATAAAGGAGCAAATGATTAGAGAAAAAGAAAACATTTTAGTTCGTACTTCAACCAAGTTCAGATTCCTTAGTATGAGTAATCTGAATATATTAAACAGACTGTAAACTCACATGAATTCGTAAGCATAATGATGCTCACTATAAGTATTTGAGGAAAAGATAAAACAAGAATATCTGTATCTCTAGGAATTAGCACAGGGTTAAGCATATAGCAGTAGTCAATAAAAATGGGGTTTTTTTTGTTTATTTTATTTTTTTAAGGATTTTATTTATTTATTTGACAGAGAGAAACACAGCGAGAGAGGGAACACAAGCGAGAGAGGGGAGTGAGTGAAGGAGAAGCAGGCTTCCCGCCGAGCAGGGAGCCTGATGCAGGGCTTGATCCCCAGTCTCTGGGATCATGACCTGAGCAGAAGGCAGTCGCTTAGCCAACTGAGCCACCCAGGTGCCCTAATAAAAATGTTTGATAAAAAAATAAAAACACAGGGGACCCTAGGTGGCTTAGTGGGTTAAAGCCTCTGCCTTCGGCTCAGGCCATGATCTCAGGGTCCTGGAATCGAGGCCCGCATTGGCTCTCTGCTCTGCAGGGAGCCTGCTTCCTCCTCTCTCTCTCTCTGCCTGCCTCTCTGCCTACTTGTGATCTCTCTCTCTGTCAAATAAATAAATAAAATCTTTAAAAAAAATAAAAAATAAAAATAAATAAAAACACACCTCTGGTGAAGGAGCAGATAATTGAATTTTCTCTAAATCACTATTTTACATAAGGTCAGCAATGATTGTATAGCTAACCAAACCTACTATAACACTTCTTTTTTTGGTCATTTATTTGTTTTAAGAAGTAAAATAAGTTTACTTAGCAAGATTGCTTTTCACAAATCCATGTTGGATAATAGATATGTGGCCACCCTCTGTGGACTTGTAAATTAGGGCTATTTTTGATTTTGGGGGTTTTTTGGGTTGTTACTGTTTTTAAAGATTAATAGCATAGTAGTTCAAAGAAAAAGACTAAACAAAGTATGATCTCTCAGGTCCTCCCTTTTTCATTAAAATTTGAGTATTATGCTTGACTTTTTCCATTATCTGAAATCATTCTGGTTTGCAGGGAGTCCATACATATAATTATTAATAGAGATATTTTACAGAACATGTTTTTGAGCCCTCCAGTGAAGATTCCTTTAGACCCACCTGATGTGAAATCATCTATCCTAACCTATTCTATCTCTCCAATTTCTATAGCATCATTATTAATATTTGTATTAGGACTCTAATGAAGTCTTCATCTTCTTTATGAAGTCTTCATCTCCCATTGGAATATTTAGGACACCAGTGCAGG
Organism: Spilogale gracilis; assembly: GCA_004023965.1. Taxonomy (NCBI): domain Eukaryota; kingdom Metazoa; phylum Chordata; class Mammalia; order Carnivora; family Mephitidae; genus Spilogale; species Spilogale gracilis. Next base: position 24,399 of record PITA01005886.1, read on the forward strand.
GTAAGAATCTCCTGAAATTGCTTACAACATAATGATCTCATACAAGGAATGCCCTAACCTTTTCTTAAACCAAGCCTGATAAAAGATTAAAAAGTTGGGGCGCCTGAGTGGCTCAGTTGGTTAAGCGACTGCCTTCGGCTCAGGTCATGATCCCGGAGACCCAGAATCGAGCCCCACATCAGGCTCCCTGTTCGGCAGGAGGCCTGCTTCTCCCTCTCTCACTCCCCCTGCTTGTGTTCCCTCTCTCGCTGTGTTTCTCTCTGTCAAACAAATAAAATCTTAAAAAAAAAAGATTAAAAAGTTTATGGCTGTCTTTAAAAAAGCTCAACCCCATATGACACCAGTAGAAAATATACATGAATTAGTTAGCATAAAAATAAAGTAGTGCTCACTAATGAATGACCTTTTAAATTACAGCTTATTTTTATCTGTCACAATTATGATTTAGGTAAGTACTTATCTTCCTTTAATAGATGGATAAGGTGCTCTGATGTACCAAATACATAACTATGCAATGTTCATTTGTGCTTAGATATGGGCTCATATACATTAAATCCCCTAATAATAAATAAAATTGTCATTTGGCATCTAAACACATTACCTAATTTGTTTTTTTAATGCAAAGCAAAGCAAAACTAAGGTAATTAAATCATACTGATACTCTTTGAAAGAATTGGACATTTGTCATCTCCCTGCTACAGTTCTGTGCATTTTGCTCAAAAGAACAATGTGAAGTTCAAAATCTAAGAATCAAAGAATTTGAAAGTCCACCCGAAAAGGAAAAAATAGCAAAAACAAAATCTTTACTAAATGAAAGAAACATAAAATTTAGCTCAGCAAGGCTTCTGTGCACAGCTACACAATTTTTTGAAAAGAAAATTTCTTCCTAGTCTTTCTTGTGATTCTAGCATAACAAAACTTACATAAAACAAAATGTTATAATTATTTGTTAATATTTTTAAATATATTAGGAACCTCTTGCAATTGTTCCTATATTTCTTAAATAGAAGTTTTCATTTCTCCCAGTATTTTGTTCTTAAATGATAATATTACATATTTTTGAAGTTAACATTCAGACTTTTAGATAAGAATTCATAAAATGAGAACACAGTCCAGTATTGTAGTAAATAGATAATTCCATTTATATAGGAATTGTCCTTAAGGGCCTGACAGAGAGGGGAGGAAGATAAACAAACCTGAGAGTGGGCCTAAGAAGATAGGATATGAGCAAGTTTAATATTAATGCATTCAATATAATACTTTGAATAAAAATTGTTCATAAATGGTAAAAGAATTTGTTCTCACTTCAAGTAAGAACTCAGAGATGAAGATAACATAGTTCCAGCCCTGGAGGAGTTATCAATAAGAGGTAAATAAGCTTAATAGTGGAGAAGGTGATGATTCATAATTATCCCCTAGGAGGACAGATCAGAAAGTGAGGCAATCTTTCTGTGATAAGTAGATCTACCTTGGTGAGTGAACACAGCAGGCCCCAGATACAGCAGGCCTCAATGAAGCCAACTGGAGAGAAGTGAGAGAAGAGTATAAAAGCCTCACTTGGGGTGAAATGTGGGACTGCTGCTGAGAACAGCATGGGTTCAGTCCTTTTTGTTGTGGGAAACCCAGAGAGAAAAGAGGAAGGATGTTATATCCACCATAGCACTTACCCAATACCTCTCCTTCAGCTCTGTAAGTATATTCCTGATAGGACCTTGCTTCGGGGAGCCTAGATCTAGTGATTAAATGTTTGGGTACATAATAGATTGAATGGGTAGAGATGGAAGTATAAAAGAGCAGGGTAAGCTGTTGATGAGGAATAGTTAGGCTGTCTTAGAGCTCTGTGAGAAAGCTAGAATCTGGGTTAGAATTTTCTGGGGGAAAACCAGAGCTACTGATGATTTGGGCACATCTACAAGAATACATGTGTCCTGGGGAATCTTGTCCTTGGAGCCACAGTACCGGGGATAAAATGTACTCTGGTCAAAGATCATCTCCTGGCAATTGTGTTAGGCCAGAGCCTTTCTCTAGTGACATTCAAAAAACAATGTACTATGAAGGAAAGGACTGTATTATACATGTGTTGGTATGATAGGTTGAACATGAATAAGGTGATTTTTAGTCTTTGATTCAAATACTGAAGGATGTTTTAAAGGAAAGAAACAGAGCAGTTTCCTTTCTTCTTTCTTCATTCTATTTATCTGTCAAAGAGAGAGAGTGCACAAGCAGGGGGAGCAGCAGAGGAAGAGGTGAACTCCCCGCTGAGCAAGGAGCCTAATGTGGGACTGACTCATCCCAGGACGCTGGGATCATGACCTAAGCAGAAGGCAAATTCCTAACCAACTGAGCCACCCAGGTGTCCCGAAACTCAGCAGTTTCCAATCCCAAGAACCCATGAAGTGCTGGAACAAAAGCGAAAGCTTAGTTGTTTTGGGGGAGAACTTATGTTCTTGATGGTACTACTATAAAATCTTTAACGAACATTTAATATATGTCAATCGTGTGCAGACACCATGACTTTCTTTCCAAAGTAATGTATTGCATGATGGAAATTAGCTCTTTCAATAGCAAGAATGGAAAGAAAAAAGTAGAAAAACAAAGGATCAAACAGAGATAACAACAGGATCACCTCTATCAGTAACTTGCTGAGAAGCCTTAAACAAGAATGTGGGATGAAGTCAGGGATTTTCAGAGGTGCACAGGTGATTTTCTTTGCGTGGATATGTTAAAAATTAGTATTTGTAATCTTTTTTGTTTATAAAACAAAAAGTTGGGGCGCCTGGGTGGCTCAGTCATTAAGCGCCTACCTTCAGCTCAAGTCATGATCCCAGGGTCCTCAGATTGAGCCCCGCATTGGGCTCCCTCATCAGCAGGAGGCCTGCTTCTCCCTCTTCCACTCCCCCTGCTTGTGTTCCCTCTCTCATTGTCTCTCTCAGTCAAATAAGTAAATAAAATCTTTAAAAAAATTTAAAACCCCCCAAATGTTAACAATAGTAATATTTGATATAGGAATGAAGATTAATAAAGTATATTTGATATATATTTTATGGAGATATGAACAAAAGTTTTTTATGTGTATGTTACCAAATAAAAGATGGCAGTGATTAGATTACCTGATTTCTAAAATCACTGTGCTCTAAAGTTCTAATTTTATATTATTCAAAGTACTTTAGTTTCTCTTAAACTATGTTTAAAAATCATACCATATCTATAATAACATAAACTTCCCCATATAGAACAAAATCTAATTTTATAAAGATTTGAAAAAGTAAACCTTTAATCATTTAAATGCATCCTCACCCTACTGACACACCCTTCTTACCTGATGAAGCAGGTTCTCTTTGTATTATATGATGTCAGTTAGCATGACCTTTTCTTTCCCTTAGCTCATTTAAGAGATTGGAAAAAGTGTTCTCTGAGAGCCCTGTGTTGATTAACAATAAACTTAAAGTATGGATTCCCTCTAGCACAATTTTCAGAATTCCTTAAATTTTACTAATTTGTGCAGTGACTGGTTGGTTTAGTTTGTTGATAACCATATATATATATATATATATATATATATATATATATTCCCTCAAATTGTGATTTATAAAAAAATTTAGGAGAAAAATTATCATAAAGCTAAACTATTTTATTTTACGATTCTTTTAAGGGACGGGTTTATGAACTAAACATTTAACTACTGGCATTATATAGCTGGTATAAAAGCTACTCACTTTTTGTGTCTACATGATAGAAGCTGTGCATTGTAATATGAGTAAATAGATCACAAAGAAGTTGGCTGAAAACCAGTCCATTAAAATGACAGCTTCCACAATAATGCACATATATTTAACACTGCTAAACTGTGTGTTCAAAAATGACTAAGATTATTGGGGCACATGCATGGCTCAGTCAGTTAGGCATCTGCCTTCAGCTCAGGTCACGATCCCAGGATCCTGGGATTGAGCTCAAATTGGGGTCCCTGCTCAGTGGGGAACCTGCTCCTCCCTCTCTCTGCCCCTCATCCTCCCTTTATTTATTATTAAATAAATAAAGTTATACAAAAATAAAAAAATTAAGTTGGTCAATTTTATGTGTTTTATGACAACCAAAAAAAAAGACAATGACTGAAATAATATATCAGTTTAAAATGAATATTTCTAATCATAATTTTTGCTACTTTTTAGTCTTATTTCTTTAATATCAAAGTATCTTTTCTTTTTTTTAAAGATTTTATTTATTTGACAGAGAGAAACACAGCCAGAGAGGGAACACAAGCAGGGGGAGTGAGAGAGGGAGAAGCAGGCTTCCTGCCAAGCAGGGAGCCCGATGTGGGGCTTGATCCCAGGTCTCCGGGACCATGACCTGAGCCGAAGGCAGTTGCTTAACCAACTGAGCCACCCAGGCACCCCTTTAATATCAAAGTATCTTTGATAAAGTTTTCTTCACCCTCCCTCTAACCTGAAGGTTTTCATATTAAGAAACAACACAAATTAAGCAGAATAGCAAAAAAAATTAAGGCAGAAGAATAATGCCCTTTTCCTTTGTTGGCTAACATTAAAAAAAATATTTGAAACAGCATTCTCACTATGGAACGTAAAACATCTTAAGCATTATTGTATTACCATAGGTAGGCATACATAATTAATGCCATTCTTACAAATTATAGTTTCAAAAAGTAAAGCATGCCTCACTGGATGGTCATTTGTAAACAAGTATAAGCAGTTATAGTGTTCTTTTCTCATTTTGACCAATCTTTACGTGTAAATAGTGACATAATGAAAAAGGAGAAATATTAATTTTCTACTGTTCCTTGTCTCGTGCTCGCTTCGGCAGCACATATACTAAAATCTACTGTTCCTTGTCTCAATTAAGCTGTATCTCTTTGATTCATAGAATGCAAAAAAGTAAGAAGTCAGCAAATGTGTCCAAAAACCTCCAAAAAGATGCTAAATTTCTAATTATGAAAGAAAAACAATATAGCCTCATTAAAAGAAGCAGACAGTAACAATATATATATTTTTTAAATCCCTCATTAATTCTCTTCTCCAAACTCCCTGGTCTAGAGGCAATCACCGTTAAACTTTCTAGGTGTGTTTTTAGATGTTTTCTATTTATATCAAAATACACTTCTTTATATGAATAACATAACATTGTAAAGTTGTATAACTTATTTTTTAACCTATTACATAGTAGATATTCTCCCATTGTCCCAAGTCAGTACATATTAACCAACCCCTTTTAATGAATTTTTCCAATTTTTCAATAAAACTAATGCTGCATTGAACATCTTTGCATTTTTTTTTTTAAGATTTCATTTATTTATTTGACAGAGAGAAACACAGCCAGAGAGGGAACACAAGCAGGGAGAGGGAGAGAGGGAGAAGCAGGCCTCCCGCCGAGCAGGGAGCCCGATGTGGGGCTCAATCCCGGGTCTCCGGGATCATGACCTGAGCCGAAGGCAGTTGCTTAACCAACTGAGCCACCCAGGCGCCCCAACATCTTTGCATTCTTATGCAAATAGTTTTGTAGGACAAATGCTTGTAAGTGGAACTGCTACCTTAAAAGATATACAAGTTTGGGGCACCTGGGTGGCTCAGTTGTTGGGCATCTGCCTTCGGCTTGGGTCATGATCCCAGAGTCCCAGGATCGAGCCCTGCATTGGGCTCTCTGCTCAGCGGGAGGCCTGCTTCTCCCTCTCTCACTCTCCCTGCTTGTGTTCCCTCTCTAGCTGTGTTTCCCTGTCAAATAAATGAATAAAATCTTTAAAAAAAAATAGATATACGAGTTTAAAAAATATACAAGTTAAAAAAATGTGTTAAATTGATTAAAATTGCTAAATTACTTCTCAAAAAGTACTAGTTTGTATTCCTATGGGTAGTGTATGAGATTTACAAAATGGAGTGTGCAAATTGTTGGTAATGTGTGCCTTTAAGTTAGTCTTCTAATAGTTTTCAATATGAACTGATCTATTTTTATTTTATTTTAACTCATGAAAATCAAGTAGGTGGGTAGGGCATTCTGGGTACTTGGTCTGGGAATTGAAAGTCATTGTTCCCCTCTCCTCCCAATTAGTGCTATGAACTAAACAAATGAGTTAACTCGCTATTGTTATTTACCTGTAGAGAGGCATATATTTTGAAATAAATATATATTAAGTATCTGCATTTTTCTTTTATTTGTTTTTTTTTTAAAGATTTTTATTTATTTATTTGACAGAGAGAAACACAGCGAGAGAGGGAACACAAGCAAGGGGAGTGAGAGAGGGAGAAGCAGGCTTCCCGCTGAGCAGGGAGCCTGATGTGGGCTTAGATCCTGGGTTTCCCGGATCATGACCTGAGTGGAAGGCAGTTGCTTAACCAACCCAGGCGCCCCTGCATTTTTCTTTTAGATCTCAGATTTCCTATATACACTATCTGATGTCCATGTCTTTAATACCATGTTTTGTTTTGGTTTGGCTTTTTTAATCTCTTCTGGAGGTTTCAACACAGGATGCCAAAGTTTACTAGTCCATATGCACTTGAACCTTTATTAAACCTGTGTTTGCTGGTTCATTCCTAATAGTGCTATATGGCTTTTTCCTTGGAGAAAAATGCTCCTATTCTAGAATAAATAAATAAATACTACTATCACCTCATATTAATATATCATTTTAGAGTTTACAAACCTCTTTCATAAATATTGTTCCATTTTGATTTTCACAACCGGGTGTGGTGACTGGAAGGATGTATTGTTTCTATTTAATAGATGAAACAAGGGTACAGGATCATGAAGTAGTAGAACTGAGACCAGCAGGGCATTGAACTTTCCACAGCACTCTACTGCCTCTTCCATTTGTATGAGGACAGCATATTCCTTCTACAGAAATTTTATTTCATGGTGGCTAACGTTCACCTCCTAAATCCCCTTTAGAACAAGGTAAAATAAAATTTAAAAAGTGGGGGAGGGGGAACTCTGCAAAAAAAAAAAAATCTTTTTCCTTTTTGGTAATTTTACTACTACCTTTCTGAAAGAAGTCATTCTTTCAGAATGACTGTACCTAAACACATATTCTGTGACATTGTAAAAGCTATGTGTGAACAATTCTAAGACAAGGACAATATAAAACTATAACCTCACATGTCTTAAGCATTCAACCCTTGATTTCAGCTATGCATGATCTCAGGATCAGGAGTTCAGACCTCCACTTGGGCTCCACGTTTAGCACAGAATCTGCTTGTTTCTCTCCTTCTGCTACTCCCTGTGCTTGCACTCTCTCTTTCTCTTAAAATAAATAAATAAACAAATAAAAGCTTTTAAAAAAAACCCTATAACCTCAGTTCTATAAGCAGATCATACTAAATGCTAGTCACACAATATATGTTTAATTGTACTTCTCATCCATGTTCATCTCATTTCTTATATGTATTTATCATATATAGGTTTCATTACATTGCTTCCCTACAACTAACCATAAAGTCACAGGACTAATCTATTTCAGATTTTCTTATTTTCTTATTGTAAGCATAACTGCTGGTCAGTCATTGGCTAACCTACAAATAAGGTAGTTTTGTAAAGAAATGAGTCTTGCCATTTTGAAAAAAATGATTATTAAAAAAAATACCATTTTCCTTTTTTCATACATACTGTCATTAATAGCCGATTTCAGTTTTCTTCTTAACATTAGGATGGTAACATCTTGTGTTTCATTAAGGCACAGAGAAAGATCTGAGCATTCTCCCTACCCATGCCTTTTCCGATCTTTAAGAGGGCCATCTCCATGCAATTGAACAAATACTGGGCTGAGTTTCTGGAGAACTGGACTCTTACATAGGCTGTATACTGAGTGTGAACTTGGGCAATTTCTCTTTTCCACGCTTTAATGTCCTTATTTCTAAAATGAGGGGGAGTTCTAGACTACCATTCCAAGGGTCCATTTTAGCTCTAGTAATAGTACTGTAAAGCCTATTAACCAACATTTGTTGAGACAAGGCATTTAGGGTCTAGACAACGTTGTAGGGATATTTATGGATACCTGAATAATGTCTTATCTTCAGGGACGAAAAAGTTTCAACAGTGATTAAGTACTAACAAGCCCTAAGACCCAAATCAGGAAGCATCCTGTGATGTGGTTCAGGCCCCTAGGACTTGAGACATGTAGGACAGATCAGGCCACTTGAAGTATTATTAGGTAACAACTTCCGTGTACCAATGCCTAGCAATCCTAGGAGTGAAGGCAGAGTACCTAAATATTACACTGTATACCGCTTAAAAACATGACAAAAGAAAAACGATGTTAAACAAGAATTTACGGCAAAAATAGAAACAAAAAGACCACCGTAAATTTCTCCTGCAGCTGCTACTCAATCCCTCTATTTTCCCTACATAAACCTAGGCCTCAGGTGTTTGTGCTGGCCAAGGGGAAAGTTTTTCTAGCAGTCTCGGAAACATCGCTGGTGGAATAGAAATCAGCTTTACGGTATTTATATCATGCCAATCCAATCCCTGAGAAACTCTCCACGGAAGAGCCAGCTAGCTTCTTAACATAGACGGCCCCTCCTGGGGCCTCCTCCTCCGGCTCGGGCCCGCAAAGTGGCTGACAGCAGTCGCCGTGGCTAGGCAACGGTCGGAGCATTCCCCTCCGCGTCAGCCCCGCCTCTAGAGGTGCTTCCACCTCCCGGCGCCTAGAGCCTCCTCCTCTCATTGGCTAGCGACCTGCCAAAGGTGGGCGGGGGAAATGCGTCAGAGAATGAGCTCACTTCCGGCCAGGGAGCGCGCGGGTTGATTCGTCCTTCCTCAGCCGCGGGTGCTCGCAGCTCGGAAATGGCGGGTAAGTTCCCGGGAAAAGTTTACCAAGGGGAGGGGGCGGGTAGGTTTGCGAAAGAACGCCGAGACCGTGGTGACAGTGCCCGCCTGGAACTTTCCGGCTCCAGCCTGGGTTCCAGAAGGCTTGCTTCAGCCTGAAAGCACGGAACTCTCAGCACAGCTCCCGGTTGGCCGAGGTTCGTGCCCCCGCCCCCAACTACTCGGGGTTCTGTGCCTTCTGCGGAGAACTCGGCCCCTGCGGAGGGCCGAAGAAGCCTGGGGAAGAGTTGCGATTTGGCTTGTAAGGTGCCAGATTCCTTGAGGCCTGTTGATCTTTTTTTGCACTGCTGCCTCAGCCACAGTAGTTTGGTTTTGTTCCCGCCAGCCACTCTTAACGTTCAGATCGCCCTCCTCTTCAGGTCTCCCTCCACCTTCCACTACAGTCAACTTCTGAGCTAGCGCGTTGGTGCCTTGCCCTGCTTGCACTATGCACTAGGGCTCTCGTTTGAACTTTACCTTCGCAGTCGTCTTTTAATCTCCACTTTAATATTCCTAGGTTGGGTTTAGATTTCCTTTGAGAGAGATGGTGCTCGCATTGTTCCTTCATCTAAACTTCTCATAGTATTTTATATTTTAATTTTCATGTTCATTCTGGGTTTTTTGGTCTCTTCAGTTTACAGCATTTAATAACTAATAATTGCTTTTTTGTGCGTGTATTAAGATTGTTTTGATGTGAGTATATATACTTTTTCCCAGTTATATATCTTTTGGAGTGAAGGACAGTTTCTACTTTTATCTTTTCCCCCCGGTACCTTCGTAGTCATCTTAGTACACTTTCAAGGATGTGCTGGAAAGACAGATTGTCACATGAGCTCTGAAGATAATGAAGGCTTCTACTAGATAGTGACTCTGGGATCTTGGGGGGTACACTGGTACTATAAAAGAGGGGGAACATACGTATTGTATACGGCGTACATATAGTAAGAATTACACCTAAATTTGAATCCTGCCTCACCAATAGTTGGGTGCACTTAATTAAACGTCCTTCTAAGTCGGAGCGTTTTAGTATGAAATGGGGCCAATATAGTGTTTATTTGTCTAATAGAGTTGTGGGAATTAGCCAGTGTGTGATTTCACAAGTTAAATTTTGTTGCTTACATTATATATAATTCCTTAAATGGGTTCTTTTATCTCAATATTATAGATTAAGGTCAGAGGAGTCAAATAAATAATGTGCTCTAGTTCTAGTTCACAGATCTGTTAAGAAAGTGGTGAAGCCTGGATTTTGTTTCCGGAATTCTGACAGACTTAATCTACACCGCCTCAAATGTTCCCTATTTTCTGTGTATGTGTATTTCAATCACTTGTTAGAGTTTTTGGCGTGTCTTTGTACCTTTCTTTTGTTTCTTCTGCTCATATCTTCTTTTTTCCTGAATTTTTATGTACATTTTCTCAGGAGATTTATTGTCATCTCTCAAAGTTTACCTGGATTGCTTCCATTTTTAATTATTTGTTACATATATTAAATGGGTAGCCACACTGTAGTAAAATCATTTGGTTGTCAGTAGCCCATAGTTTATGACTTTGTACACGTATGGTTAAAACCCCTTTTTTTTGATGCAGTGAAAATTTTCTTTCCTAACCCTGTCCCCACCCCTCTTCTCTTACTCTAGAGATAACTCCAGTTACCAGTTTCTTGTGTGTCCTTCCTGAGATAATCCGTGCATTATCAGTTGATGGTTTTTTAATAGTTGATCTGAAGTATTCTGGGTAGAAGTTTTTCAGTATGAGAGATAAAGTGCTATTTTAATTATCAAAGGATATTTTCACCTTGTGAATTGGTGGAGCAGTGGCACCCTTTTTACATTTTAACCTGCTTAGGTATAAATCCTAGCAGGTAATATTTATTAGTATTAAATATAGAGAAATGTCAGTAGTCATGTTAATTTTCAGATTTACTTATTTATGTAAAGCAAGCCTAGTTCATAAGCCTTTGGAAAAAATGATGTTTTTACTGTTTTATAATGAGGCAGTAATACTCAGTATATTTATTTACGATTATATGGAGAATGACCTGCATTTTTATGATCTATTGCTTTTACGTTCTATTAGCTTATTTTAAATCTTTCCTTTATTCCACTTCTAGTAAAAATTCTCTTTGTAGGTTTGACTATTTAAACCATTTCCAACAAGACCTTTTAAAAACTTTCCCTTAGGATTTGGTGCTATGGAGAAATTTTTGGTTGAGTACAAGAGTGCAGTGGAGAAGAAACTGGCAGAGTACAAATGTAACACCAACACGGCAATTGAACTAAAATTAGGTATGTATGCTATTTCTAAGTGGTATTATATATGTATTATGTGTTCATATATAATCTGTTTTTAAAGTTTGAAGTAGAATTTTATGTAAGAGCAGTTTTTCATGTAAATGTATAGTTTTCTGCATGTGTTGAACACATTTGGATTTTATTCAGTCTTCATTTATGTCATGGAATGGGTAGATGTTTAAGAGGTGGCAGAGTTTACATTTAGGAAGTACAGCATGGCAAAAAATGTTAGGTGTAAGTGTTCTTAGGCTCTTTAAAATATTTACCTTTATCCCTTTGCTTATAAAAATGGTAGGCAGTAGTGTTGGTGAGGATGTGGAAAAACACTCATTGCTGATGGGGATATAAAATGATGGAACTACTTTGGAACATGGTTTGGCAGGTTCTTTAAAATTAAATGAACTATGTGACCTAGCAGTCCTACTCCTAGGGATCTACTCAAGAGAAATGAAAACATAATGTCTATACAAAAACTAGTACATGAATGTTCATAGCAGCATTATTCACAGTAGCCCAAAAATGAAACAACCCAGATCTCCATCAACTGGTAATAGAGTAAACAAAGTACGATATATCTCTATGATGGAATATTACTTGACAATAAAAAGGAATGAAGGTCTGACACATGCCACAACATGGGTGAACTGTTCTAAGTGAAAGAAATCAGATGAGAAAACCCCCCCATATACAATAAGATTTTTTTAAAAAATATTTTATTTATTTATTTGACAGAGGAAAACATAGTGAGAGAGGGAACACAAGCAGGGAGAGTGAGAGAGGGAGAAGCAGGCTTCCCGCTGAGCAGGGATCCCAATGCGGGGTTTGATCCCGGGTCTCCAGGATCCTGACCTGAGCCGAAGGCAGTGGCGCAACAAACTGAGCCACCCAGACGCCCCACAATATGATTGTTTGTATGAGATGTTTGGAAAATGCAAATCCTGAGACAAGATGGAATGGTAGTTCCCTGAGGCTGACTGGGAATGACTGCAAATGGGCATGAAATTTCTTTTGGGGACAATGGCAATGTTTTTTTTTTTTTTTTTTAAAGATTTTATTTATTTGACAGAGAGAAACACAGCCAGAGAGGGAACACAAGCAAGGGGTGTGAGAGAGGGAGAAGCAGGCTTCCCGCCGAGCAGGGAGCCCGATGTGGGACTCGATCCAGGGTCTCCCGGATCATGACCTGAGCCGAAGGCAGTCGCCCAACCAACTGAGCCACCCAGGCGCCCCAATGGCAATGTTTTAAAATTAGATTGTGGCGATGATCACACAATTCTAAATTTAATAAAAATTAGTGAATTATATGCTTAAAATAAGTAAGTTTTATGGTATATAAATTATACCTCAAGAAAGCTTTTTTTTTTTTTTTTTTTAAGATTTTATTTATTTACTTGAGAGAGAGCAAGCACAAGCAATGGGGAGATGCAGCGGGAGAGGGAGAAGCAGACTCCCCGGTTATCAGGGAGCCCAGTATGGGACTTGTTCCCAAGGACCCCAGGATCATGACCTGAGTCAAAGACAGACACTTAACCAGCTGAGCCCCCAGGCACTCCTCAATATAACTATCTTAAAAAATAGTAATATGCACATGAATTCTGGTTCTATCACTTTCCATGGCTGAGTTTCCTTATCTTATAATGAAGTTAATAGTACTTACTTTTATAGTGGTTATAAAGATTAAATGTAAGGTTAAGTACAAGTAAACTGCATAAACAGATTGACTTCTAATAATTCTCAATAAATGTTAGCTTCTACTGTTTAAAACAATATAGACATAACAAAAATATGAAGAAGGTGACAAAGAAGTTACCCCTCAGTACAGAGGTAACACTTATCTAGATTTTTTGTGTGTGCATGCATAAACTTACTTTTCTAAAACCAGGATCCTGTTTAAGGCTGTGTACATACCTGTTTTCCATAGTGGCTACTCCATTTTGCATTTCCACCAATAGTGCATATAGGTTCCAATTTCTCTGCATCCTTGCCAGCATTTGTTACTGTCTGTGGATTTTTTTTATTGTATTACTTAAGGTTTTTTTTTTTTTTAAAGATTTTATTTATTTGACAGAGAGAAACACAGCCAGAGAGGGAACACAAGAAGGGGAAGTGAGAGAGGGAGAAGCAGGCTTCCCGCCAAGCAGGGAGCCCAACGTGGGGCTTGATCCGGGGTCTCAGGGATCATGACCTGAGCTGAAGGCAGTCGCTTAACCAACTGAGCCACCCAGGCACCCCATTTAAGCTATTTTTTAATTTGATAATGAAAACTGATTTTTAATTTTATGAAAAGTATATCCTTTATTTATAAGAGAATCCGCTCCCCCTGCTTTTTTTTTTTTTTTTTAAGATGTTATTACTTTATTTGACAGAGAGAGTAAGAACACAAGCAGGAAGAGCGGGAGACGGAGAAGCAGGCTCCTGGCTAAGCAGGGAGCTGGATGCAGGGCTTGATCCCAGGACCCTGGGATCATGACCTGAGCTGAAGGCAGACACTTAATTGACTGAGCCATACAGGCACCCTCAGTCTGCCCTTATTTTATCGTATTACAAATATGAGTTTTTGTTTTAAGTCTTACAAAAAGGCCCTTCCTACTCCAAGATTATAAAGCGGTTTATCCATTGTTTCTTTAATATTTTTTTGATTTTTATTTTTTTGGATTTTTTTTTTTTTAATCAGAACTTTTGACTCTTAACTTGGTATAACACAGGAGGTAGGAATCCAGCTTTGCTTTCTCAGATGAGTTAGTTATCCACCTGCCATTTTAAGTTGTCTTTTCATTAATGATTAAAAATTTTTCTTTTTTATCATATTAAAGTATCATATATTTTTGGGCTGGCTTTTGGGCCTTTTTTTTTGGTCCCTTAGCCATTAGTGTACTTTTATTATAAATGTTATAATTAATATATGATATGACTAGGTCCCCACTTGTTACTCTTTAGGAGTTTTACCAACTTTTTTCTAATGTTTTTCTTTTAGATGAACATTTCATCAAATTTGAAAAATATTTTTTGGTTGGTTTTTTTTAACTTAAGATCCTATTAAATCAAGTTTAATTTAGGGAGAGTCAAAATCATTACATTGTTCAGTCTTTTCCTTTCTAATAACAAAAACATTTTTCTATTTATTCAGGTCTTTTTTATGTCCATGTTTTTAAAAAGTTTTAAACTTTATGATAAATATTTCTTATTAAGTTTATTTCTAGGTATTTCATCTGTGATATTGCTGTTATAAATAAAATCTCTTCCATTATGTTTTTCATCTTTATTAATAGTGTGTGAGAAAACTGTGGAAGATAATTTTTAATATATATATTTTTTCCCTTCCTCAAAATCCAGGTTACTTAGTAACTCAAGTTCTACACATACATGACAGAACTAAACTGACAGGGGTATTTCATCATTCTACCCCTTATAGTGGTAGTAATAACTTGCTTCTTTAAGCCAACCAACCTTCCTCCCTCCCTTTTTTTTCTAGCTCTCCTGTCCCAACTCCCTTCCACCTTCTCTGGACAAATGTTTATTGAAACTTACTATGTGACAGACACTGTACTTGGTACATGGGATAATTTGAACTCTTGACTGCATATCCATCATTCTGCTAAGGTTTATGCCAAGATTCTTCCTCTTACAGAGATTGTTTTCACTTTGGGTGTGAGGGATTGACACACTTTCTTCACAGAAGTTCCATGCTTTGGGGTAGGTTACTGTAGGTAGAGTGAATTTTTTTCCTATATCTCACTTTAACAGTTTTTAAGTATACAGTTAGGCAGCATTAATTGCATTCACCATATTGTGTAACCATTAGTTCTGTTTCCAAATTTTTTTCATTACTCCAGACAGAAACTTTGTACTTGTTAAGCAATAAATCCCTATTGACTTTTCCTCTCCAGTCCTTGATAATCTCTGATTTACTGTCTGTCTCTATGGATTTACCTGTGCTAAATATTTTAAGTGGTATCACAACAGTATTTGTCCTTTTTTTTGTGGCTTATTTCATTTCACATGTTTTCGACTTATTTCACTTAGAAATATTTCATGTTGTAGAGATATCAGGATTTCATTATTGTCTGTGGCTGAATAATATTCCATTGTGTATGTATACCACATTTTGTTTATTGGTCTACATTTGGGTCTTTTCTACTTTTGGCTATTGTGAATAATGCTGCTGTGGACATCAGTATATGAGTTATCTGTTTGAGTCTCTGTTTTCAGTTCTTTTAGTATATAGCTAAGAATAGAATTACTGAGTGTGTATTAATTGTATGAGAGAGAAACTGCCAAATTGTTTTACGTAGTAGTTGCACCATTTTACAGTCCCACCAGCCATGTCAACATTCAAATTTCACCACATCATTATCAATGCTTGTTATTTTCTTTATTATTATTATTATTATAGCCATCCTGATAGATGTAAAATATCTTACTGTGATTTTGATTTGCATTGCCCTAGTGAATAATAGGGTTGAGCATCTTTTCATGTGCTTATTGGTCATTTGTATGTCTTTCTTGTAGAAGTGTCTGTGCAAATCTTTTGCCTTTTTTCCATTGGGTTGTCTTTTTGGGTTTTTTTGTTGTTGTTGTTATTTGGGGGTTTTCTTATTTGTTTTTAAAAAATGATTTATTTATTTATATGACAGAGGGGGAGAGAGTGAGAGAGCACAAACAGAGGGAGCAGCAGAGGGAGAGGGAGAAGCAGGCTCCCTGCTGAGCAAGGAACCTGATGCAGGGCTCCATCCAAGGACATTGAGATCATGACCCAAGCCAAAGGCAGATGCTTCATCAGCTGAACCACCCAGGCAGCCATTTCTGTGGTAGTTTTTTTTGTTTTGTTTTTTCACATATTTTAAAACGTGATAATTTTACTGGATTCTCTTACTTTTGGAGAGTGGCTTGGGTGATTTTTTTTTTCAGACCTACAAACATATCTGATCATTTTCATAAATTCACTGTTTCTGCTACGTATGCCTCTTTGTTCTCTCTCTCTTTTTTTTTTCCACACCAGTGTGGATCTTGAACATGGGCTTGAACTCACAACCCTGAGATCAAGACCTGAGCTGAGGTCAGGAGTTGGACGCTCACCGACTCAGCCACCCAGGTGCCCCTGTTCTCCTTTCATATTTCATTGGCTCACACTTTCAGAACAGTGTTAAAAAATGATTACAGTCATGCCTCTTCCTTAATTTAATGAGAATGATTCCAGTATTTCTCTAGTAAACATCCTTGCTTCTTACTTAGAAAAATAGTTTGTTTTGTTTTGCACAGAGTTTTTATTCATACATGTGTATTAGAGTTTATCAAGTACCATTTTGATTTCTGTGGAAATAATTTTGGTGTTTATAATACATAATATTTAAGATAATAGATTTTATTATTATACCTTTGTATATTGAACCGTCCTTGCATTTATAAAATGAATATCAAGATATTTTAATAAATTAATTTTTAAATATTTTTACGTTACCACTGAAAGATGAGTTTGCTCTGTGTTTTTCTTCTTTGTGCTTTTCAGGGGAGGTGAAGGTCAGCTTTTGTATTCTTTGTGACTATTTTCTTGGCCTTCCTACTCTACCACTTCTACCCTCACCAGTTTTAAAAGCATTAGATTTACCTAATGGTAAAGGCTTTAAAGAATTCACCGTGATGAATATGACAAGGTCCTCTTATGCCAGTTAATGTTGTTGTTTGTTTTTTACCTTAATACAATTTAGATTGCATTTTCAAATTTTGTGGTTTGCATGATATACTTTTGACCCTTCCATTTACTTTCTTAAAAGATTTTATTTATCTTTCTATCTACTTATTTATTTGACAGAGAGACAGTGAGAGAGGGAACGCAAGTAGGGGGAGTGGAAGAGGGAGAAGCAGGCTTCCTGCCAAGCAGGGAGCCTGATGTGGGCTCAATCCCAAGACCCTGGGATCCTGACCTGAGCTGAAGGCAGATGCTTAACTGCCCAGCCAACCAGACAACACTCCTCTATTTACTTTTAACTTGTCATTCCTTTTAGTTGTGTCTCTTGGAGAGTGCCTGCTTAGATTTGATTGTATAATTTTTTTTACCAAGCAATTTTATTCCCTTTATATTTATTGCTTGTTGCTTTGGTGACCTCATTTTTTCTGTTGTTTCCTTGCAATGTTCCTGTCTCTAATGTGTGTTTTAAATTCTCCTAAAAAGCCATATATCCTATTTTTATTTTTTTATTTTTTATTTTTTTTTAAAGATTTTATTTATTTATTTGACACAGAGAGAGAGACACCAAGAGAGGGAACACAAGCAAAGGGAGTGGAAGAGGGCAAGCCTTCCCACGGAGCCGGGAGCCCGATGTGGGGCTTGATCTCAGGATCCAGTAAACATGATTCTTAAGGCAGTCCTTAAGGTAGACGCTTAAGGACTGAGCACCCAGGTGCCACCCCCCCAACCTATTTTTAAAATAAAGTATATTGTTAGTTCTCCTGCTATAATCTTTATATTTTTTTTTTTTAAAGATTTTATTTATTTGACAGAGAGAAACACAGCCAGAGAGGGAACACAAGCAGTGGGAGTGAGAGAAGGAGAAGCAGGCTTCCCGCTGAACAGCGGAGCCCGATGTGGGACTCGATCCCGGGTCTCCGGATCATGACCTGAGCCGAAGGCAGTTGCTTAACCAACTGAGCCACCCAGGCACCCCGATAATCTTTATATTTTAAATTCATTCACCATTTGCCATATACTTATTTAGCCATACTCATGTGGCAGGCATTTGCTGGGCACTGGAGATAAAGCAGTATACAAATAGTTCCTGTCTTCATGGAGATTATGTTCTGATTATGAGAAACACATAAATACATGAAAGATAGTGATTTGTGTTATGGAGAAAATACAGGGTGATTAGGTCCTACTGCTAAGGTGACATTTGAATAGATAATAAAATAAATGAATTTGTGAGCAGTGTAGATATCTCAACGTAGAGTGTTAAGACGCAGAAGAATGGCGAGTGTAGAATGTGCTGGACATGTTCAAGGAATATTAAGGAAGCCACTGTGACTGAGAAGGATAGCTTGAGAGGATGACGTGTCTGGAGGCCAAATGATGAAGGTGTTTGAAGAAGAAGTCAACTGTGTCAGGTGTTGCTGGTAGTTCTTATAACATAAGGACTCTTGGGATTTAGTGACTTGGTGTTTTTTTAAAATGAGAGAAGTGCTGGGGCACCTGGGTGGCTCAGTTGGTTGAGCGACTGTCTTCAGCTCAGGTCGGATCAAGTCCCACATCGGGCTCCCTGCTCGACAGGAAGCCTGCTTCTCCCTCTCTCACTCCCCCTGCTTGTATTCCCTCTCTGGCTGTGTTTCTCTCTGTCAAATAAATAAAATAAAATAAAATAAAATAAATAAATAAATAAATAAATAAATAAATAAATAAATAAATAAATAAAATGAGAGAAGTGACAGAGTCATAGGATCTACTTTTTAAAAGCAATTTAAGAGAAATTAAGAGGAGAGAAATTGGGGCGCCTGGGTGGCTCAGTTGGTTGAGCGACTGCTTTCGGCTCAGGTCATGATCCTGGAGACCCAGGATCGAGCCCCACATCGGGCTTCCTGCTCGGCGGGAGGCCTGCTTCTCCTTCTCTCAGTCCCTCTGCTTGTGTTCCCTCTCTCGCTGTGTTTCTCTATGTCAAATAAATAAATAAAATCTTAAAAAAAAAAAAGAGGAGAGAAATTAAAAATTTAGTATAGACTGTTTTTGATTTTGCTCAGAAGTGGAGTTGAGAAATGGGCAGCTAGAGGAAGACACTGGGTAAAGTTAGGTGACTTTATTTTTGCTTTTTAAAAAGTGATGTACAATTTACATACAGTGAAACGCACACTAAGTACATGATTTGGTGAGCTTTGAGGTCACCCCCCAAATAGCTGCTTTTGGGGCATTGAATTTAAAACCCAATTTTTGGGAGATTGAGATATGTGACAGATCTTGTAGGCTGAGTTTCTCTTTGTTTTGTTTTTGAAACAGTTGCAAACTTACAGAAAAGGTGGAAATACAAAAATACAAAGACCTTTTTTCTCTGAACTATTTGAGAATAAATTGCTGATTTAATGAACCATGAGCACATACTCTTTAATGTATATTTACTGTGAAGAAGAACAGTATTATACACAGCCAGAATATAATTATCAAAATTAGGTAATATCAATACATTATCACCATTCAATTCTCAGGTTCTATTTAAGTGTTCCCACTTGTCCCCAAACACTCTTTTTAGCAAAGAGATGCAATTTAATTAGGATCAGGATTCCATCTGGTTGCCTTGTTTCTTTCGTCCACTTCAGACTGGAACATCTACAAAATACCAGTTATTTTGTAGACTGTCCCTTAGTTTGGGTTTATCTGATGTTTGCTCATGGTGATTTCAGGTTCTTTCTCTTTGGTAGGGATATCACAGAAGTGATGTACGGATCTTATAGCACCTATCAGTTTTTCATTAAACTTCTAGTTCTTTCATTTAGTTCCCATTTTATTTAGTAGATTATAATCTGTTACTGTCATTTATTTTGGTCCTTATACTGTCCCTGATCTAGCCAGTGGGAGTCCAGTTCATGCTGGCTTCTGGTCTTTTTTACATGTCCTCCTCCTTATTTGATTACTTCATTCTTTCTGGAACAGAATATTCCAGGCTCATCTGTTATCTCTGCCACAGCTCTGAAATCAGCCATTTCTCCAAGGAGCCCCTTTTGGATTTTTTTCTTTCTTTTCTTTCTTGTCTTTTTTCTTTTTCTTCTTTCCTTTTTTTTTTTTTAAAGAGGAAAATGGCATTTAGAAGCTAAGATCTGCTGGGTCAGCAGGTGATCTCGTTCCCGTTAGTGTTTCCTGTTAGTGTTCCAGCATTAATGAGAATGGGCCTTCTCAGTGGACAGAACTTTGTGCTTTCCCTCCCCCCCCCATAATTATTTATTTTAGAGAGATAGTGATAGAGAGAATGCCCATGCATGAGTGGGAGGGGCAGAGGAAAAGGAAGAGAGACTCTAGAGCTGACTCTGAGCTGAACTGAGTGTGGATACTGACGTGTGGCTTGATCTCATGACCCCGAGATCATGATCTGAGCTGAAACCAAGAGTCAGACTCTTAACTCACTGTGCCACCCAGGCACCCCTGCTCCTTCCCTTTCAGTCCCTGCTCCCAGAAAGCTGTTGCTGTTCTGATTTCTTTCACCAAAATTACTTTTGCCTGTTTTAGAACTTTATTTAAATGTAGCTATGCATGTATACTTTGTGACTGGCCTATTTCAGTCAGCATGTTTTGGAGGTGCATCTTATTGTGCCAGCATCAGGAGTTCATTCCTGTTTATTGCTGAATACTGTTCCATTGTTGGATATATCACTATTCGTCGGTTAGTAGACATTTTGGTTTTTCTGGGTTTTGGCTATTATAAATAACTGCTAAGAATGTTCTTGTACAAGTGTTTTTGTGGACATAGGATTTTTTTTTTTTGATAAATTCTTAGAAGTGTATTTGCTATGTCTTAGGGTGGTTTTACATTTAGTTTTATGAGACACTTGCCAGACTGATTTCCCAAGTACATTTATATTCATACCAACAATGTATTATAATTCTGGTTACTCCACAGCTTCATGAATGTTTAGTGTTTTCAGTTTTAAAAATTCATAGATTGAAGGGCTCAGTGTTGCTAAGACAATAGTCTCTCCACATTAATTTACAGATTTAATGTAATCTTTTTTCTATGTCCTGGTTGTTCTATGTCCTGGCCTTTTTAGTTGGATTTTGCTGGCCTTATAAAATGAGTTGGAAACTGTTCTCCATTTTCTAAAAAGAGTTTGCATAAGATTTATATTATTTCTTTTTTAAATGTTTGTTAAAATTTACCAGTGAAGCTTTGTGTGCCTTGAGTTTTCTTTGTTAAAAGGTTTTTAACTACAAATCTAATTAATAGATCTAGTACTATTCTGATTTTGTATTTCTTCTTGTGTCAATTTTGGTACTTCTTGTCTTATAAGGAAATTGTCCATTTTAACTAACTTTTTTTTTTTAAATAAGGAACTTTACTGTTTTTGTTTTTTTGTTTTTTAAGATTTTATTTACTTATTTGACACAAAGAGAGATTACAAGTAGGCAGAGAGGCAAGTAGAGAGAGGAGGAAACAGGCTCCCTGCCGAGCAGAGAGCCCGATGCAGGCCTCGATCCCAGGACCCTGAGATCATGACCTGAGCCGAAGGCAGAGGCTTTAAACCGCTGAGCCACCCAGGCGCCCTATTTTAACTAACTTTCTTGTCGGATTGTGGTTTATAATATTCCCCTATTACTCAATGAAGTCCTGTTGACTCTCCAAACCCTTCTCCGAGATACAGGCAATTTGTGTTTTCTCTTTTTTCTTGATAAGTCTGTCTATCAGTTTATCAGTCTTAATGGTCTTTTCAATAATTGTTTTTCTCTATTGCTTATTTTTTTAAAGATTTTTTTTAAATTGACAGAGAGAGACATAGAGAGAGAACACAAGCAGGCGGAATGGGAGAGGGAGAAGCAGGCTTCTCGCCGAGCAGGGAGCCTGATGCGGGGCTCCATCCCAGGACCCTGGTATCATGACCTGAGCCAAAGGCAGACGCTTAATGACTGAGTCATTCAGGCGCCCCTCTATTGCTTATTTTTTATTTCCTACTCTTAATATTTGTAGTTTCTTTTATTATTCTTATTTAATTTGCTCTTAAGAAATTTCCCTTCTTAAGGTAAATGCTTAAATAATTGGTTTTAAACTTTCCTATTATAATATTAGCATTAAAATTATAAATTTACTTCTGAATACTAATTTAGTTGCATCTTACCAATTCTGTTATATTGCGTTTTTATTATTGTTCAGTTGAAAGTATTCTTACTCTTTGATCTGTGGGCTTATACAGAAAAGTGTTCCTTAATTTCCAAATATTTAGGGCTTTTCTCACTAGCTTCAACTGATTTCTGTTTTAATTCCAAGGCAAGGGCAGATTATTTCAGTCTTTTTAAATTTGAGACTTGTTTTATTGTTTGGCACATACCTGTTTTGGTGAATGTTCCTGGTATGCTGGAAGATAATTTATATTCTGCAGTTTTATATAGGATTGTATAAATTATAAATAAAGAAATATCAATCGGCTTAATAGTGTTATTCAAGTCTCGTATATTTTTGTTGGTTTTTATTTACTACTTCTGTTAGAACAGTTGAGAGAAGTCTGTTGAAATCTCCAACTATAATTGTGGATTTGTCTGTTTCTTCAATTGTCAGCTTTTGCCTCATGTATTTTTTTCTTTTTTTAAATTAAGATATAGTTATGCTTCATATATTAGGAAGGTCTGGTATTAGATGTATACAGATACAGATTTGAGTCTTCTTTTATTAGTAACACATGTATTATTTATTTCAGGGGTACAGGTCTGTGATTCATCAGTCCTACACAATACACAGCACTCACCAAAGCACGTATCCTTCACAGTGTCCATCACCCAGCCACTCCATCCCTCCCACTCCCTTTACTCCAGCAACCTTCAGTTTGTTTCCTGAGGTTAAGAGTCTCTTATGGTTTCTCTCCCTCTCTGTTTTCCTCTTGTTTCATTTTTTTCTCCTCTCTTCCCCTATGATCCTCTGCCTTTTTCCTCAAATTCCACGTATCAGTGAGCTCATATGATAATTTAGACTTGAGTCTTCTTAATAAATTGACCTGTTAAGCGTTATAAAATGTTCCTTCTTTATCTCTGGTAATAAAAAGATCTTTTTTTCTCTGTCCCCACTTTAACTCTTCATCTTTTCTTATATTGAAGATGGCTTTTTCAGATAGGAATAGTGCAACAGGAGTTAGTATAGCATGGGAGAAATAACAGCTTGTCTATATGCTGATGTCTGTGATCTGTTAGAGAAGGAAAAAATGATACAGGAAGAGAATGAGGAATATGTGTGGAGTGATATCCTTGAAAATATGAGAGAATATTCTTGAGAGAATCTGTGGAGGATAAGCCTTAGATGGGAGCATGGAGAATTTCTCTGCCAGTTTAATGAAGGGAAGATATATGGAAGTGAAGTTGTAGAGCTGGCAGTTTGTGCAGGTTCTCTTGTGAATGCTTGCTTCCCAAGAGAAACAAGAAGCAAGGTTATTAGATGAGAATGTGATTCTAGAAGATGTTGGAGATTTGAGGAAATATAGTCATCTTGTCAAGCAAGAGGAGTGAGTAGACTTGAGAGCTATGGTATGATTGTCAGGTAGCACTAAGGGTCCACTTTAAGTTTAGTATTCATGAATGTAAAATCGAGGCCAGCCACATGCAGATTCAAGGGTATAGCAAAAAGTGGGCATATAGGGGTGCCTGGGTGGCTCAGTCATTAAGCGTCTGCCTTCAGCTCAGGTCATGATTCCAGAGTCCTGGGATTGAGCCCCGCATCGGGTTCCCTGCTCAGTGGAGAGCCTGCTTCTCCCTCTCCCACTCCCTCTGCTTGTGTTTCCTCTCTTACTGTCTCTCTATATATATCAAATAAATAAATAAATAATATTTTTTAAAAAGTGGGCATATAGTCAGATTTAACTAGTTTTAGGCTGGCATGACAAAGATTAGAACAGAGGGGTTGAGGGTGTTTATGAGGCAATGATAACATTGATTGGCCATGGAATTCTACACTGGAAAGGGAGGGAGGAAAGTAAGGATACAAAGGCAGTGAGGGACAGCAAAAATTGTGTCCTAATCAATACATTGTAAGTCCAGGTGGGAGTTGAAGAATTGTTAGAATTACAGTACCAGAGGGAGCAAGCTAGGAAGAGGTAATGGTAAGATTGTACAATGTTTGACATGGAAATTAAAAGGCTATAGTTATTGACAATGATAAGTGCGAGCTAGGGCATGTCATGGGAATGTTGCAGTAAAAGATTCTTGGAGAAGGAATCAAGAAACTGAAAGGCTGGGTCAGAGATTAGTTTTCATGAGTTTTTAAAGTCACTAAGATTTAAGTTAGTTGTAATGTTGGAAAGAGTGACAGTAAGCCAGAAACTAAATTCTTCAAAGAATGAGGGAAAGATTGGGCATTAGCAACAAAGCTGATTGTTCTTAAGATGTGAAGAGAGGGACATTGTTCTGAAACTAGTGGTGAGGAGTTAGAAGAACAGTTTGTCCCAGCAGTATGAAGGGAAAGCCTCCACTACTTGAGAGTGCTGTAAGAGAAGTAGTGCCTTGGGGGAGTGTCAGGTTTGTCCGTGAATTGTTAGGGTAAGAAGGTGTAGGAGAAGATTCAAGGAAGACGGTGAGGATATGGAGAATTTTGGTAATAAATGACCTGTGAGTTTCATAGCAGATACAGGGATTTGGAGTGGGGTGGGAATTAGCATTAGAGGAGTAGTTTTATGCTACTGTGTGGGCATGAGAATCCAGGTAAAAAGGGATAACCTAAGAACTTGACTGAAGTTTGCTGGAATAAAGACTATGATGGGATTAACTGTGATGGTTTCTAACATTGTAACATTAAGACCTCTATTGTTGCAGGCTGATGGAGCTGATGGGAATGTTGCCTGGAGAGTACTAGGTCCTGCCATCACCCTTGCATTTTAAAATAATGTAATTAAACTTTGCAGTTTAACATGATTTGGAAAGTATTGGCCAAAACACTAAGATTTCAGTTGTTTAAAGGGAACAGGAGTAAGGGGCGCCTGGGAGGCATAGTTGGTTGAGCATCGATTCTTGGTTTTGGCCCACGTGATCTCTTGATCCTAGGATCAAGCCCCTAGTGGAGCTCTGCACTCAGTGCAGAATCTGCTTGAGATTCTCTCTCCCTCTGCCTCTCCCACTCATGCTTTCTCTCTCTCTCAAATAAATAGAAAAATCTTAAAAGGAACACAGGAACATGAATAAACTTAGATATAGTCCAGAGTACAGTTAGATATTATGGGGGATATGTGGCAGCATTTCTGAAGCTGCTTGAGAACTGGAATCCATTTATATCTGCATTATACCTGTCAGTGAATCTCATACGTATGTTAAGTACTTAAGCATTATTAAAATTTTAAACTGTTTAAATTCATGTGCCTTGGTGATTTCTTAGCTGTGTTATGGGCTAATAAGACTTGTAGAATGTATCTTCTTTTTTTTTTCCAAGTCTTTATTTAAATTCCAGTTAGTTAACATACAGTGTAGAATGTATCATCTTTTACATTTTGTCCCTCTTGAAATTACCAAAGTGATCCTGAGAACTAGGAAATATAGGAACTATATATATAGTGGAAACAACAGGATTTATATTCAAATAGAAGATTCATTGTAAGTCTTAATGATAATGTGTTGACAATAAGGTGCCATTTAGTATTGTGGGCCCTGATCTTCCATTTTTCTCCAAAAATGTGAATGACAGGTTTTCCTGGAAAGAAAAATTATTTTAAATTATTATAGTTTTTTATATTGTATATTCCTCTATTGGAATAATACATATTTTGCAGAAATTTTGGGAAGTGTATAAGAATATAAGAAATAAAAATTACCATAATTTTCTCACTCAGAATAACTATAGTACTTCTGTATTATAATTTGGGATAATTCTTCCTAGTTTTTAAAATTATATATTCATTTATGTTATTCTCTTTTATAAAGTTGAGGTTACATTGTCATGCTCTGTTTGCCTAAATGCATCATGAACATTTTTCTGTCACCAAATATTTCTTCATAGCATTATGTTTAATACTTATATTAAACTATTTCATTTATGTAAGTTACTTAATCATTCTATATTGGCTGATTTGGGGGTTGCTTGCTTGCTTGCTTGCTTTACTGACTTAATTGCATTGTAAAGACTTAAAAATATTTAATGTTTGTGATATCCAGAAGAGTTCACACTCTGTTCATGTTCTCATGTACTTGTATATATGTCAGACTGATTTAGCCTTAAGCCACTACTTATTTTGCGTCCTTGAGCAAATTAGTCTTTTTTGCATTTTCATCTAGAAAATGGAGGTAATAATAATACCTACCTTTTATAGTTCTTGTGGGGATTAACTGCAATGTTTATAAAATCTTTAGCAAATTGCCTGTACACAGCAAATGTTCAAGTGACAACTGATAATATGGTTAATAACATGGCATATAATTGCTTCTTATGAATATGTCCCATATTAGCATACAACATTGTTCACACAGAAACTTGTTCAGGAACGTTCATAGCCGCATTATTCATAATAACCCCATAATGGAAACATCGTAAATGTCCATTAACCGAGGACTGGATAAGCTAAATATGGTATATCCATATAGTGGAATATTATTCAGCCACAAATAGGAATGAACTAATGGTACATGCTATAACATGGGTGAACCTCTAGAACATATTAAGTGAAAGAAGCACCTGGGTGGCTCGGTTGGTTAAGTTTCTGACTCTTGATCTGAGGGTTATGAGTTCAAGCCCCATGTTGGGCTCCATGCTGGGTGTGGAGCCTACTTAAAAAAAAAAAAAAAGAAGAAATTAGCCAGACATGAAAGGCACATATTATATGATTCCATTTGTGTGAAATGTCCAGAATAAACAAATACAGAGATGTGGTTTCATTTCTTTTGTGGTAGTTACTACACTTAATGTAAGTATTTAGGGCTTTTTGTTTTTATTTTTTCAAGTAAATAAACTCTACACTTAATGTGGGGCTTGAACCCACGACCCCAAGATTAATAGTTATATGTTCTCCGTACTGAGCCAGCCAGGGGCCCCTGAGGTTTTGTTTTTTGTTTTTAAATAAAAGTAGGCAGCCTCTGGATGGCTTAGTTGTAAAGTGTGTGCGTTTGGCTCAAGTCATGATCCCAGGGTCCTGGGATCAGAGCCCTGCATTTGGTTCCCTGCTCAGCGGGAAGCCTGCTTCATCCTCTCTCACTCCCTCTACTTTTGTTCCCTCTCTCACTGTGCCTGTCTCTGTCAAATAAATAAATGAAAATCTTAAAAAAAAAAATAAGAGTACAAAATTCATCTTTGTTTCTTATCTGTTGGAAAGACTAACTTCCTAGTACTAATTGTTGGTTCCTTTTGTCCAGACTGAAGACTTTTTTACCTTAAAGACCCTTTTGAGGAAATAACTTTTAGTCTAATCCCTATAGAATATAACCCTGGGTATATTCTCGGTGTGTAATCCCAGGAATTTGGGGCAACTTTTTAGGACTCTGCTCAGCGTGGCTAAACGTAGTACAGTGAACAGTTTTCATGTAATACAGTGACTAATATGAAAACTTCATTTATTCAATACTAAAAAAAAAATCCTTTGTAACATACACAGCATTGGTTTTAAAGGATTTCTCTTAGATTCTTTCACCCAAATCTAATCAGATACAAACAATAAATATTTAACTATATATTTGCCTTAAGCTATCTGATTTTTACTTTAGCTGAAGGACTGATCACTTTGCTTTCTTTCTTTTAGTTCCTATTACTTGTGGACTAAATTTCATGCTGAAATAATAAAACCTTAATAGTTTAGATGACAGGTATATTGGAAGAAGGCCAATCCACATTATAGAAATAGTTATCATAACTACATTTTTTACACTTGTTACATTTCTTTTTTTCTGTGTGTCTCATCACCACCAAAGTGCTATATATTAGAAGCAGTAGTTTGAAATCAATTTTTAATAATTTCTAGAGACTTCCAAACATTTTTAAATATTAGAGATGCAGTAGTGGGAAATTTGGGGGGTAAAAGAGTCTAGACATACTGGATTATTTTATTTTTTTGTGTTATATTAGAGACTGGCAAAAAATATAGAACAAGCTAATGAATATCATGATCTCGTCACTTAGCTTTTTCACATCTTAACATTTTGCTGTATTTGTCCAGGGCTTTTTTCAATTTCAATTTTCATTATGAAAATTTGTTAATACAGGGAAGAGTTGAGAGAATAGAACAAAACTTACCTATATATCCAATACCCAAGTTCAACAATTAACATTTTGTCATGTTTGCCTTCATATGTACTTTTGCTGAATTATTTGAAAGTAGTTTTTTTAAAGATTATTTATTAGAGAGTACACACACTCATACAGGGAGGAGGGAGAGAGGGAGAGGAAATCTCAAACAGACTCTGCACCAAACTTGGAGACTAACTCAGGGCTTAGTCTCGTGACCCAGAGGTCACAGCCCAAACTATAACCAAGAGTTGGACGCTTAATTGATGGTGTCCAGGCTCCCCAAAAGTAGATTTCTGAACATCAAGACAGTCCTAATATATGAATATGTACATTTATAACCATAATTCCATTACAATTTTCTGGTTTCCATGGTTGTCCTTGAAAGTCTTCAGTAGCTTTTTTTTTTTAATTTATTATTTATTTATTTGTTTGTTTGCCAGAGAGAGAGGGAGGGAGGGAGAGGGTAAGCATGACAAGGGGAGCAGCAGGCAGGCAGAGGATCAGTCTCCTGCTGCCGAATGAGGCTGATGGAGGGCTCAGGACCCTGGGATCACGTCATGAGCTGAAGGCAGATGCTTAACAACAGAGCCATGTAGGCACCCCTTCAGTAGCTTTTTTTAAAAAATTATTTAACCTGGAATTTGGTCAAGGGTCATGCATCATGTTTGTCTGTAATGTTTCTTTAATCTCTTTTAATCCAGAACAGTCCTTCCTCCATACCATTGATTTATTTGGAAGAGTAAAGTTATTGAGTAGAGTTAATAAACAAATCTACATTCTGGATTTGTCTCTTTTCTGTTGGTAGTGTTTAACTTGTTACCCTGTCCTTTATATTTCGTAAATTGGAAGATTTAAAGCTGCATTAGAGCTAGGATAAACATTTTTGGTAAGAAAATGTTTCATAGATGATGGCTGTATATGTCACATTGGATTGAATCAGGAGACATACGCTGTTGATCCATCCTATAATGAGTGATTTTAAGTTAGATTACTTGGAAAGGTGGTACTATCAGATCTCCTGTGAGAAGGTTTTCTTCTGTAAATCATTAATCTGCTGAAAGATACTTTGGCACCCTGTGAATGACCTGTTCTAGGAGGATAGTGTTGGAAATTTTTCACCTACAACTTACCATTTCATTCTTCAGTTTAAAGATTTTGGTGGGGGGAGGGGAAGGTTTTTTTCTACATAAGATGAATTATATTGGGAAAATGTCCAGTAGTATCAGAACTCAAAATAAATGCAAATAAAATAACAGGGTACCCTTTCCATCTTACACTGGTAGAAATTAAAGTTGAGGTACAGAATATGCTCAGGAAGATTGGAAGCAAAGGAGCTTAAGTGGCTGCTAGTGGGTATATAAGTTGTTAAAATATTTTTAGAAGGCATTTAAGCAATATTTATAAAAATAATTCAGTGCCTTTACTCAGCATTTCTAGTGCCAGGAATTTATCCTGTGTATACTTGTAAGAGTACAGCAAAGTGTATATAAGGATGTCATTGCAGCATTACTTTTAATAGGAGAAAAAACAAACAAATCTAGGAATAACATGAATATCATCTTGCACTGATAAAGAATGATGTAATGATAAAGGCCTCCTCAAAACTCAGGTTACTCTTATTCTCAGAATGTTTCCTATAAAATTCTTTTTTAGTTTTTTTTCTTTTTTTTTGATGCTATAGCTTTCTTTATCTCAAAGTGTCTTGGCTTTGTTTTCTTTTACTTTTTGCATTGTATATAAACATACAGAAAAATTAAGACTAAATCAGATGCCTTTGTCATACCTAGTTTTCTAATTCTTAGAATCAGTAGGGTTTTGATGCACTCAAAATGATACTCTAATTTTCATTGTTCATTTTTCTCATGAGAATCCAGTGTAAATCATATAATGAAAAAGTGACATTTTTAAGTATGAAGGATGTTGGCTGTATCCTAGTTATAGTGAAATTCTTGAAATGAAAATACTTGTCATCTTTAATATCTTTAATTTAGTATCTTTAATATCTCTATATTTTTTATTCTTTTAAACAGTCCGTTTTCCTGAAGATCTTGAGAATGACATTAGAACTTTCTTTCCTGAATATACCCATCAACTCTTTGGGGATGAGTAAGTAACTTTGCCAAATTAGTGTGACCAAAAAAGAAATTTTTTTTTAAAGATCTAGAAGTCAGACTTTATTTTCTTTGCTGTTTTTTATGTAATTTATTTTAAAATATATGTTCGAATGGCATTTTTGACACTGAGACAGACACCAGTTCACTGTACCATACCTATCATACATAGTACTGTGGATGCATGATCTCATTTAATACTCACAACCATCTTAGCAATGGTATTATCATTCTTTACATTGTACATTGGTGGAATTGAATATCTGCTTAGGGACGTGTGAGTGACCAAAGTTCAGATTCAGGCAATCTGTCTATGAAGTCCGTATTCATAATTACTACCTTTTTCTTCCTGGTGCTTTGCTATACTGCTTAGTACAGAATATGCTCTCCTAAAGCTAGAAAGCTCAAGTTGTTCCTCTAGGACAAGTAAATAAGCAGTTCAGATATATTTATTTATTTATTTATTTATTTGTTTGTTTGTTTGTTTGTTTATTTATTTATTATTTTGACAGAGAGAGAGAGAAAGAGCCCAAGCAGGGGGAGCTGCAGGCAGAGGGAGAGGGAGAAGCAGGCGCCCCGCAGAACAGGGAGACAGATGCATTGCTTGATCCCAGGACACCGGGATTATGACCTGAGCCCAAGGCAGACACTTAACCGATTGAGCCACCCAGGCACCGTGAGAAATTCATCTATTTATTTATTTATTTATTTATTTATTTAAAGATTTTATGTATTTGACAGAGAGAAACACAGCCAGAGAGGGAACACAAGCAGGGGGAATGAGAGAGGGAGAAGCAGGCCTCTCGCCGAGCAGGGAGCCCGATGTGGGACTCGATCCTGGGTCTCCCGGATCATGAGCTGAGCCAAAGGCAGTTGCTTAACCAACTGAGCCACCCAGGCGCCCTGAGAAATTTATTTTTAAAAGCAACATTAAAGATATGTCCTGGGATATTCAGCACAATTCATTAATTTCCTGTGGCTTCATTACATTATTAGAATAGTCAGTTACACTGGGCATTTACCCTGAAGATACAGATGTAGTGAAAAGAAGGGCCATATGTACCCCAGTGTTCATAGCAGCAATGGCCACAATCGCCAACCTGTGGAAAGGGCCAACGTGCCCTTCAACAGAAGAATGGATAAAGAAGATGTGGTACATATATACAATGGAATACTATGCCTCCATCAGAAAGGATGAATATCCAACTTTTGTAGCAACATGGACTGGATTGGAAGAGATTATGCTGAGTGAAATTAGCCAAGTAGAGAAAGTCAAATATCACATGGTTTCACTTACTTGCAGTGCATAAGGGGTAATATAGAGGATAGTAGGAGAAGGAAAGTAAATGGGAAGTAGGGTAATTCAGGGAGAGAAACAAAACACGAGAGACTTTGGACACAGAAACAAACTGAGAGACTTGGAGGGAGGGGTGATGGGTTGGGAGAGCCTGGTGGTGGGTACTGAGGGCACCTATTGCATGGAGCACTGGATGTGGGGCATGGGCAATGAATCCTGGAACACTGAAAAAATAAAATAAATTTAAAGTAAAAAAAAAACTTAGGAAATGCAATCTTTCTAAGATCTCTACCAATCAAAAAGGAACTGTAATAAAAAGAATAAAAGTAATAAAATTTCCTTAAATTGTATTGAACCAAAAAAAAAAGAATAGTCAGTTACCATTTTTTTTAAACTGGATTTTGAAAAAAACTTATTTGCAGAAAGTTATAAGAATAGTATTCTATGATGGGCACTTGATGTAAGCACTGGGTGTTGTTGCAACTGATGAAGCACTATACTCTACCTCTGAAACTAATAGTACACTGTATGTTAATTACTTGATTCAAAGGAAAAAAAAAGAATAGTACTCTGTATAGCCTTTATTTAGATTCACCAGTTGTTAGCATTTCATTCTATTTGCTTTAATCATTCTCTCCCATATACATATATAGGTGTGTTGAACCATTTGAGTGTTGTTTGCAGATATATCTTGATACCTTACTCCTTAAAGTCTTTAGTATGTATTTCCTAAAAACAAGGACAGTGACCATATAATTACCAAAATTCAGGAAATTTAACACTGTTGTAGTACTATTTTCTAAGATATAGTCTACATTTCAAATTTTGCCAGTTGGTTTCCAGTAATTCTTTTATAACACTTTTTCTCATTTTAGATCCAATCTGGAGTAACATATCGCATTTATTTATTTATTTATTTATTTATTTATTTATTTATAAATAAATAAATAAAGATTTTATTTATTTATTTGACAGAGAGAAATACAGCCAGAGAGGGAACACAAGCAGGGGGAGCGAGAGAGCGAGAAGCAGGGGGAGCAAGAGAGGGAGAAGCAGGCCTCCCGCCGAGCAGGGAGCCCGATGTGGGGCTTGATCCCGGGTCTCCAGGATCATGACCTGAGCCGAAGGCAGTCGTTTAACCAACTGAGCCACCCAGGCGCCCTATTTTTTATTTTTTAAAGATTTTATTTATTTATTTGACAGAGAGAGTAGAAGGAGGGGGAGCAGCAGGGAGAGGGAGAAGCAGGCTCCCGCTGAGCAGAGAGCCCGACGTGGGGCTCCATCCCAGGACCGTGGGATCATGACCTGAGTTAAAGGCAGACACTTAACCAACTGAGTCCCCCAGGCACCCCACATATTGCATTTAGTTTTCCTAACTCTTCCGTCTTCTTTAATCTGTAACAGTTCCTCAACGTTTGTTTGTTTTTCATGACATGGACATTTTTGTAGGGTATAGGCTAGTTTTATAAGCCTTTTTTTTTTTTTTGCATTAGTTTGTTTCTTTGTGATTAAATTCAGGTAATGTACATTTTTTTGTAGTACCACAGCAGAGATTGTATGTGTCTGTCTCAGTCTGTCACAATCATAGTCCATGATGTCCGTTTGTTTCATTGTTTACTTGGGTCACTTAGTTTAGAGGTGTCTGTGAGCTTTCTCCACTATATGGTTTTTCTTTTATTACATAATCTGTGGGGAGATACTCTGAGACCGAGAAGATCCTGTTTCCCATCAGACTTTCACCCAGTAGTTTTATATCTGTTAATGATTCTTGCTTGAATCTTTTGTTTTGATTATAAAATGGTGATTTTCTAACTCTGTCATACTTTCTACATTTATTAGTTGGCATCCTATAAGGAAGAGCTTCTCTTTTTCTCCTTACGTATTTCTTTGTTTTTATCAGAGTAGACTCAAAGATTCTTTTTTAATCCAAGGGGTCATAATCTGCTACTCTTACTAATTTCAAACCAGTTTTTGAATCCTTTTGATGTATCATCATCATTGGGGGACACTTTACTTTCGAATATAATAAGGTGTTCAAGATTCATCTTATACCCATTCTACTAGTTCTGGAGTTAGCCATTTTCCCAAGGAACTCTGCTTTGTTGTAGGAAAAGGTGTTTGGACATAGTTGACATTTAAAATAGTGCCCCTTGTGGTTATTTTAGCTACGTCTTATTTCAGCGTTGTTCACATATTTATTTAATGTGTTTTGAAATTGGCAAATGTCTCTCCATGGAACAAATTTCCTAAGAATTTTTCATTATTAATGTGTCAGATTGGGCATTTTATGTGCTTTTAAATATTAATAATTCTATTTTATTACATATTGATTTATGACAAAATTTGAACCTTTTGTACTTTAAATAAATTTTATTTTATTTTAAAGGCAAGAACATTTTCTTTTGGGATTTTACCATTAAGAAGCTATTATTTTATTCCTTCCCCCTTCCTGCTATTTAAAATCTCTTCCTTAGGTTCATAGAATCTATTCTTACAGATGATGCTTTTCATTGATATTTTGTACATTTGTTCTGTTTTTCATGTCATTAAAAATGCTTGCATACTCCTCTTCTAAGATAGACAGGTGACAGTCACATAATCATAACCTTGTATCTTCTGACTCAAGTATGACACTGGTCTTGATCCTACTTATCATTGCCACTCCTTCTTATGCATGTAACTTTCAGCTTCCTGGAATAGACCCTGCTTGTGTTTTATTTTGGTAGCCTGGACAAAAATATGGAAATGACGGGGCCCCTTTCAGGCACTCTTCTTCAGAATTAACTTAAAAAAAAAACAACTTTACTGAGATGTAATTTACCATATAATTCAACTATTTAAAGTATACAGTTCAATGATTTTTAGTATATTTTCTTGTGCAGTCATTACTGTCAATTTCAGAACATTTTTTTTTTAAGATTTTATTTATTTGACAGAGAGAAACACAGCCAGAGAGGGAACACAAGCAGGGGGAGTGAGAGAGGGAGAAGCAACAGGGAGCCCGATGTGGGACTCGATCCCAGGTGTCCGGGATCATGACCTGAGCCGAAGGCAGTCGCTTAGCCAACTGAGCCACCCAGGCGCCCCGATTTTTTTTAATTTTTAAAAAGATTTTATTTTTATTTTATCTCTCCACGCAAGGTGGATCTTAAATTCACAACCCTGAGATCAAGAGTCACAATATTGTACCAGCTGAGCCAGCCAGGTGCCCCTCTCTTATTTTATAAATAAGGAAAGCTGAGGCAGTTTTGTTACAAATAGTTGTTTTTAAAACAGGTATGGTAAAATCTTGAAACTACCCATAAAGTTAAACTTACTTATATGTAGGGCTAATACTTCATAATGACTTTGCAAAGAGTCTGGGGTCTCAGATTACTGATATTTTTTTCCTTTTCAGTGAAACTGCTTTTGGTTACAAAGGTTTGAAGATCCTGTTATACTATATTGCTGGTAGCCTGTCAACAATGTTTCGTGTTGAATATGCATCTAAAGTTGATGAGAATTTTGACTGTGTAGAGGTAAGAACAATAATAAATTATCTTTAACTCTGCCTTCCATTTGAGTATAAAACAGGTTTTCAAATTTAAAGGCTTGAGGAAGGAGAGAAACTGTTATATAGTAGCTTTAAAACCACGGATTGTCTTTAGTTATGCTGGTGATTGCCTGTCTGCCACTGTGGTTAATCTTTGATCACAATCCTTAGCCTGATATATTTCCTGAGTGGACCTTCTCTAAAAAAACCCTTCGCTTTTATGGTCAGATTTGTATTTTGTTTGCTGACTTCTGTTTTTTTATTATGGATATGAAATTTACTATATTTCCCAGAAGTTAAGTAAGATAGAAGGCAATAGCTAAATTTTCTACTTTTCCTTTACATAGAACTTGCCCATTTAAATTTCTCTTACTACATTTCTGATTCCACAGATTTTGCTAGTATATTTCCTTAAGAACATGGACAATTAAGCTGATGACATAAAACTTTGAAACAAAGGAACCAAAAGAGAGTGAAGGCAAAGAGAGTCATTAAAGAGAATGCATCTGGGGAAGCCTGAATTATGGCCCCTCAGGAAGCAGAGGCAGAGTGATGTGACCATAAGCCAAGGAGTGCTGGTAGCCACCAGAATTAGAAGAAACAAGGAACAGACTCCACTGGAGTTGGGGGGGGGGGGGCGCGTGTGGCCCGGTTGACGCTTTGATTTTAGCTCCATGATAGTGATTTTAGACTTTGCCTCTAGGCTGTGAAGAGAATAAATCTTTGTTGTTTTAAGCCTCCAAGTTTGTGTTAGTTTGTTACAGCAACCATAGAAACCAATACAGATTTTCATACCAGGAAGTGGGTGCTACTGTAACAAATAACTAAAACTGTAGAAATGACTTTGGAAATGGGTAATGGGTAGAAACTAGAAGAATTTTGAGGCACATGACAGAAAAAGCATAGACTCCTTTGAATAGACTGGTGGTAGAAATACAGACTTTAAAAGCACTGCTGCTGAGGGCTCAGAATAAAGTTAGGAGCATGGAAGAGAAAACTTGTATCATCTTAGAGAATAATGTACCATCATAAACAGTATGTTGTAGAAATAGGAGTGTTGAATAAGTCAGAGGGAAATGAAGATATTATACGAAAATGAAGAACAGGATCTATTTGCTATATAGTGCCAGAAAGCCTAACTGAATTGTGTCCTACTTTTATATAGAAAGGAGAACATGTAAGCAGTGAAGTTGGATATTTAGCTGAGGAAATTTCCAAACAAAGTATTGAAGTTGTGGCCTGGTTTTTTGTAGCTTACAGTAAATGTGAGAGGAAAGGGAGAGATTGTGGGAAAAACTGTAAAGCAGAAAAGATCCTGGACTTAGTTGATGATTTGGGAGATTCCCAGTCTATCCAGGTTGCAGAAGACACTGAAATTAGAAAATATGCTTTGGAGAGAAAGCCAAGAGCATGGCTAGATAACCTTGCTCTTTCTGAAGAGATTACACACGACTCATGGATCTTCTCAGTAATCTCAGTAAAAACCAGAAATAGAGATTGAATAAAGATGAGGTCCTTTTAGGACCATCTTATCTAGTGGTGTGAACCCTCATGGCAGATACAAGTGACCTGGAAGGGTTTTGAGAATGTTTTATCAGAACAAACACTGCCAGTTTGAACTGACATGTTGAGGAAAGGCTAATGAACTTCCAAAATTCTTATCGGTAGGAAATGGACCGATAGCGCTACTCAGCTACAAACATGTGCTTCCCTTCTAGAAAAAGGAATGATAGCCCAGAAGGTAGAGCCACAGGCCACAATATTCCCAGGTCTTGAAAATTAATGGAATTTGAAATTGCATGGTACCAGTGACTCCTTTCTGTGATTTTCTCCGCTTTGGAATGGGAAACTCCATAATTTATCCTGTGCCTTCCCACTACTGTATTTCAGAAGTGGTAACTTGTTTTCTAGTTTTACAGGTGGAAAAGAATTTTGCCCCATGATGTATATCATACACAGAGTCTATTTGGATAACTTAGATGGCATTTTGGACTTGATGATGGAGTTGTTGAAACTTTTGGGGATATTGGGATGGGATGATTGTATTTTGCATGTTTGTGGTAGACATGAATCTCTGAGGGACCTGAAGAAAATTATGTGTTTTAGAGTTGTTGTGTTTCTGGACATTCCCATTTAAAGGCATTGAAACTTTTTTTAAGGTTTGTTTTTTTTTTTAATTCCAGTTAACATATAGTGTAATATTAGTTTCCAGTGTATAATACAGTGATTCAATAATGCCATATATCACGCTGTGTGCATAGCAACCAGTGTACTACTCCTTAATCCCATCACCTGTTTAACCCGCCCCCCCCCACTTCCCTTGAAGGCATTGAACCTTTTTTTTCTTTTTCTTTTTTTTTTTTTAAGATTTTATTTATTTATTTGACAGAGAGAAACACTACGAGAGAGGGAACACAAGCAGGGGGAGTGAGAGAGGGAGAAGCAGGCTCCCCACCGAGCAGGCAGCTTGACGCGGGGCTTAATCCTGTCATGACCTAAACTGAAGGCAGAGGCGTAACCACTGAGTCACCCAGGCGCCCCAAGTTTATTATTATTTTTTAATGAAATGTCATTTTGTCACGAGTCACATTTGTAAAATTGGAAATTGCATTCTTAGAGTAAAATCTCTTTTCATTTGAATTTAAAAATCCAGGAAGTTTTATCAGATTAGATTTGCCATATTGATAATACTGTGCTTCACATAACTAGGTAAAGATCTTATGTATTACTGTATTCTGGATATCATAACTTCCTCCTGTACAAGTAGCAGTTTCTAACACATTAACAATTAGATGAACTTTTTCAAGGCTTTAAACTGACTTTAAACTTCTGACTTAAATCTTTTGCCAACCTCATCTTCTTTTGACTAAAACTTCTCCTGATGCTGGGAGTGGTTGATTTGTATTTTGTGGGGGTTTTTTGTTTTGTTAATTTTTTAAATTTTATTTCATTATAAAGGACTTGCCCAAATTCATACAATGCTAGATAAACTAGCATGTAATATAGGCTTATCAAAATGGAGTTTTTTGGGGGGCGCCTGGTGGCTCAGTTGGCTAAGCGGCTGCCTTTGGCTCAGGTCATGATCCCGGAGACCCGGGATTGAGCCCCACATCGGGATTGAGCCCCACATCGGCTCCCTGCTCAGCGGGAAGCCTGCTTCTCCTTCTCTCACTCCCCTTGCTTGTGTTCCCTCTCTCGCTGTGTTTCTCTCTGTCAAAAAAAAAATAAAAATAAAAATAAAAAATGGAGTTTTTTCCTAACCATATGTTCCTTATTAGATTGTTAAATTCTCAAGCCCAGCTAGATACTCTTATTAAAAATGCAGGTAGTAGTTTTACTGTGTTTTACAAAATTCACTGTTTTTTGAAAGTTTTGGTGTCTTTTTTTTTTTTTTTTTAAGTTCCAGCTAATAGTGGTGAATTGATTTCTTCCAAGGGAACTATTGACTTAGCTATTGGTAAATCTTTCAAATACTGTTTGCAGTGAAAATAGCTATGTATTTGCATTGTCTTCTAATTGCTCCATTCTTGAAAACCAGGTTTTTCTATTTAGAAGTACTGTGTTAGGAGTAAGGAATCGGTCTTTTATAATGTTTCCTTGTAGGATTATTTGCTTCATGGTCGAAGATCATTTATTTAAATTACATGTTCAAGCAAAGACTTTTTTTTTCCCCTTATAAAAAAAGAATGGGTAGTGGATGTGGGGGGAATGGGCTTGCCTCTTCTGTCTCAGTTTGCATTGAGAATGTTCATTCCACAGTGCCTCTGTGTTCTTGATGCCAGGGAAATTGTCAAGAAAACAAAATCGTTCCTCTCGTGGAGCTTATATTCTAGCTAGGAGGAACAGTCAATAAACAAATGGTAGTGTTATGAAGAAACATTTTGCTGGTTCCTGAATGAAGAGGAGCCAGGGTAATAATGTAATAACCTGAGGGAAGAGCCTAGTAATAGAGACCCTGCTAAGAGAAACACTGAGATATATCTCTGTTGTTAAATGATAATGGTAATAGAGGAGGTGCCTGAGTGTCTCAGTTGGTTGGGCGACTGCCTTCAGCTCAGGTCATGATCCGGGAGACCCGGGATCGAGCCCCACATCGGGCTCCCTGCTCGGCGGGAAGCCTGCTTCTCCCTCTCTCACTCCCCCTGCTTGTGTTCTCTCTCCGGCTGTGTTTCTCTCTGTCAAGTAAATAAAAATCTTAAAAAAAAAAAATGATTATGGTAATAGAGAGAAGAGTAGGAGATGGTTGAAGGGGTTGACAAAACTAGATCTTGTCAGGTAACAATAGTTGACAGACTTTAGAGGTTTTAAGTAGGTAAGGGTCATATGATAGGACTTATATTTTTTAAAAATTGGCGGGGGCGGGGGACGCCTGGGTGGCTCAGTCATTAAGTGTCTGCCTTCAGCTCAGGTCATGATCTGGGATTGAGTCACACATTGGACTCCCTGCTCAGCGGGAAGCCTGCTTCTCCCTCTCCCCACTCCCCCTGCTTGTGTTCCTTCTCTCTCTCACTCTCTGTGTCAAATAAATAAATAAAATCTTAAAAAAAAAAATCTTTTGGGCTGCTCTGCAGAGAACACACTGCAGGGGGAAAGAGTAAAAGGAGGGAGACCAGAACATTGCAGTGTTACAGGCGTCACTGCATTACATTTAGTTGTCTGACTGAAGGATATATTTTGAAGATAGAGCCAGTAGGATTTACTTTTGAATTAAATATAATAAGATAGAAAGAGAAACAAGGAGAACCCTATTGCTTAACCTTAATAATAGTAGTATTAACTGAGATAAGGAAGACTGGAGAAGTAAGTCTAAAGGGAAAAAAATCAAGATTTTTGTTTTTAGATATGTTTGAGACTATTATGTATCATATTTGAGTTTTCAGATTATAATATGTAGTATTATTTTTGTGTATGAAAAATACACTCTTTTAGCTGAGGTGGTCAGAAACCATAACACATCAGCTTAGGAGTTAATTTGCTTGTTAGAATTTTGCCATTACATTAATCTTTCATCATCCTTTTTTTTTCCAAGCTGAGTTCTCTAGTTCTATGTGAAAGTTTTTAGTCACAATTGAGGTGCTTGTAAAACATCTCTACTAGCCATCATCTTTAAATGCAACATAATTTTTCTGAATTTTACTACAATAACTTGATTATTCAGACCCTGTTGGTTTGTTGCTCTTAGGGTTGTCTCTGACCTTTGGTTTTATTGATACCTCCTGACCTCTCTCTTTAAGTGAGTATAATTGACATACAATATCCTTTTAGTTTTAGGTATACATTATAGTGATTCCATTTTTTTGGGTTTTTTTTTTAAGTATCTTTATACATAATGAAATGATTCCCATCGCAAGTCCAGTTATCATCTGTCACCATACAAAATTATTACAATATTATTGCTTACATTCCCATATGTGACATCCCCATGACTACTTTATGACTGGAATTTTGTACTTCTCAATCCCTGTCATCTATTTTGTCCATCCCACTCATCTCGCACCCCCCATCCCTCTGTCCAGTAACCAACATATTGTTACCTGTATATATGAATCTGTTTGTTTTGTCTTGTTCATTTGTTAGTTTTATTTTTTTAGATTTCATGTAGCATAATACCTGTAGGTCCATCTGTGTTCTTGCAAATGGCAAGATTTCATTTTCTTTATGACAGTAATATTCCACTGTATGTATGTATTTGTGTATGTGTGTGTGTATGTGTGTATATGTATTTGAATATATCCAATCTTTATCCATTCATCTATAGTGGATGCTTAGGTTGCTTCCAAATGTTGCCTATTGTAAGTAATGTTGCAGTGAATATGGGGATGCATGTATCACTTCAAATTGGTGTTTTTATTTTCTTCCAAGAAATATACAGAAGTGGAATTGCCGGATTGTATAGTAGTTCTTCAATTTTTTGAAGAAACTTCATACTGTTTTCCATACTGGCTCTACCAGTTACATTCCCAACAACAGTGTATGAGGGTTCTCCACTTTTTTTTTTTTTTTAAGATTATTTATTTGAGAGAGCAACAGAGATAGTGGCAGAGATAGTGAGAGAGAACAAGTGTGGGGTGGAGAGGAAGAAACAGGCTGTCTGCTGAGCAGGGAGCCCGATGCTGGGCTCCATCCTAGGACCCTTGGATCATGACTTGAGCAGAAGGCAGACACTCAACTGACTGAGCCACCTAGGCGCCCCATCTCCACTTTTTAGTGTGATGTGATCCCATTTGTTTATTTTAGCTTTTGTTACCCTTTCCTGAGGAGACTAGTCTGAAAAAATATTGCTAAGACCAGTGTTAAAGAGCTTACTGCCTATGTTTTCTTCTAGGAGTTTTATGGTTTCAAGTCTCACATACAAGTCTTTAATCCATTTTGAATTTATTTTTGTATATGATGTACAAGAGTGGGCCAGTTTCATTCTTTTGCATATGGCTGTCCAGTTTTCCCAATGCTATTTATTGGTGAGACTTTCTCGTTGTTTATTCTTCCTTCCTTTGTCATCAATTAATTGACTGTATATGTATGGGTTTATTGCTAGGCATTGTATTCTGTTGCACTGATCTCTCTCTGTGTCAGTTTCTGTGCCAGTTCCATACTGTTTTGATTACTATAGCCTTGTAGTTTACTATGTAATCGGACTGTGATTTCTCCAGCGTTGTTCTTTCTCAGGATTGCTTTGGCTATTCAGGATCTTTTGTGGTTCCATACAAATTTTAGGATTCTTTGTTCTATTCTGTGAAAAAAGCCATTGGTATTTTGAGGGATGGTGCATCAAATCTGTAGATTGCTTTGAGCAGTACAAACATTTTAATAATATTAATTCTTCTAAACCATGAGTACCTTCCATTTATTTGTGTTGTCTTCAGTTTCTTTCATCTTACACTTTTCAGAACCTCTTGCTTTCTCTTGAGGTAATTTCATTGCCTTTTAGTGTAAGGGTGTATGACTAAGATTGTTCAGTCTTGCTAATTGCTAGCATTTCTGGGAACAGGTTTGGCAGAGGAAGTTAAAATACATGGGTACAGTTTGTATTATCTGTGAACTTTAATCGTGTATTTTATCCTTGTCTCCCACTAATACGGATTGAATTTGAGAGTCGATGAGAGCAGATTTTTAAAATTTTCTGGATTCTTTAGCCTCTTATAGAAAAACCCTGTGTATTTACAAAACTTTAATCTTGAAATGAAAAAATAATCTTTAGACTAATAATATTTCACTCTACTCTTTGGTAATTGTGACTTTTTCATGAGTAATGCTTTTTGTAAAATATATGAAAAGCTTTAAAATTATTTATTGAGATTTTTGTCTTAAAATGTTATATGTGAGTTTAGGTAGCATAACACTAATGCAGTATAAATGCAGATAATGTAAAGATTGAACAAAGTAAGTAGTACAGAAATTTTTTGGCTTGTTTTTGTGGCATATCTTAGGTAATCTTAGAATTTTAGTCAGAGTTAATTAAGTCTGCCACTTTAGCCACATATAAAAGGACCACCTACTTAACATGCCTTTTTAATCATTATTTCAAAAATAACTCACCATAGACAAATTTACACAAATAATGCTGTTTAGAAAAAGATATTAAAGATGTAATTCGGTTTTCAAATGTGGATAAATACAACTAAGGTGTAAACATATTTCTATCATAAGAGGCTACCAGTTAGTTTCAGGCACATTGCTTTATGGAGTGATGAGAAAAAAGCAAAAATTCCTTCATGGGAACATAACATGTATAACAAAGTACAGAACATTGGAAGTTGAAATGACCATAGTGAGACAGTGTACAGTCTAAAACATTTCATCATGACTCATCTAAGAACTAAATAGAATAATTACCTTTATATTTGCCTTTTTAAAAAAGCTATTGCTAAATGTTTGGAAAACATTTGTAAGGCATGTCTTTATTAAATAGATCAACTTGAATTCTGGATTCTTGATCTATTCAGCTTAATTTCTTTTTTTTTTTTTTAAACACAGATTTGGTTTTGTTGGGGTTTTTTTTGGTTTTTTTAATTTTTTTAAAAAGTAGGCTCCATATCCGGTGTGGAGTCCAACACGGAGCTTGAACTCATGACCCTGAGATCAAGACCCAGGCTGAGATCAAGAATCAGATGCTTAACCAACTGAACCACCCAGGCGCCCCTTCATTTTTCCATAAGTTTAATTAAAGTTTAAAATAATATTCTTGAAGGTAGGGAATTTTTCAGTGATCTCCAGAAATAGAATCTGAACTTTTAGCTACAAGCTTTGGAACTAAAAGATTGCAGTTAATCTTTGATTCAACATTGAATTTAAAAAAGATGAGATGGGAAGAAGGTGCCTGGCTGGC
>PITA01005886.1:67719-105894 GCA_004023965.1 Spilogale gracilis
TCCTCTGCGCTCTCTCTCTGCCTCTCTGCCTACTGGCGATCTCTCTGTCTTTCAAATAAATAAATAAAATCTTAAAAAAGTAAGTTTTATTTTAGAGAGAGAGCACTTGCACACACTTGCATGAGGGTGGGGGGAGGAGAGGGAAAGGGAGAGAGAAACTCAGGCGGACTCCATGCTGAGCATGGAGCCTGATGTGGGGCTTGATCCCATGACCCCAAGATCACAACTTAAACCAAAAGCAAGAGTCAGACGCTCAACTGACTGTGTACCCAGGCGCCTGGAGCAAGCGACTCTTGATCTAGGGTGTGAGCTCAAGCCCCATCTTGA
Organism: Spilogale gracilis; assembly: GCA_004023965.1. Lineage (NCBI taxonomy): Eukaryota > Metazoa > Chordata > Mammalia > Carnivora > Mephitidae > Spilogale > Spilogale gracilis. Next base: position 68,047 of record PITA01005886.1, read on the forward strand.
TTAATAAAATTAATAAAATTTTTAAAAATAAAAATTTCTTTTTAAGATAATTAGATGAGTTTTTCTATAGTGATGATTTTATTATGTGGCCAGTAATCCAATACGAAAAATGAATATTTAACTGAATTAAATTAGAAGAGCACAGATATCTAAAAACCAGAGGTTATAGGATTTTTTCCTTCTTAGAATCTATTTAATAGAGAAATGCATACATTTTTTTCTCTTGTGAAGCAAGATTCTGAATTCTAGATTTGAAGAGCCCTGTGGTTTTATGTTTTGTATTTTATATAATGTATCTGATACACATTTTTTCTAACCTATTATGTATAACATTTGTATAACATTAAACTTAGCCTTTTATTCTCCTGTTAAAGTTCTTAAAGTAATGGGTAAACTTGCCCTGAGCAAAATATTTATTTGAAGATATTTATTACGATATGTAGGTATTCTTTGAAGGCTGAAAGTTAGCTCTCTTTCAACTTTGTTGCGCTCAGATCTTTGGGTTGCACTGTCTTCCACCAGAACCCGCTACTTAGAATTTCTAAGAAATCTTTGAAGTACATTTGATGCAAGATATGTGAAATTATTTAATCATACTTTGCAATGCCTTGTTGAGAAAACAGCATACAGGGAAAGTTTTTAAAAGTTAAAATTAAATACACTATAAATGCTTTGAAGGGTTTTCTTTTAAACTGATAGATTATAAACCTCTTTATTTAAAAATAGCGTTTCTTGACTTTTTCTTTTTACCTTGAACTAAAATTATACTACTTTACCCATTACTACTTTGGATTTTATTTGCCACACATCAGACCCATTGGGACTATTCCTTGTTTTTACAGTTTCCTCTTAGAATTACTGAAATTGTATCTATTCTATAAAATATGTTTAAGATAGACTCTTCACATTAGATAGCAGTTTAAACAAAAATTATCAAATGCAGTTTATTTGGTTTAGAGGATAATTGAATACATATTAGAAATAAGCTGTTGGGTAAAATGCTGAAGAGCTTTATTTTAAATATAGCTCTTCTTTTTTTTTTTTTATAGCTATAAACAAGTTATGTATGAATGTTGGTGGTACCAGAGCATTGAAAATAAAACTTGTTTGTGATAAACTCCATCCTTGGTTCTCTATCCTGAAATGTAACTGAATGATAATAAAGTGCTATTCATCTGCAGGTGCATTGCTTCTACTTAGTTAAAAGATGGTTGAAAGGACAGGAATTAGTAGCATGTTGTATTAGCCTTTTGTAGTGTATTTTGTCCTAAGCATCTTAATTTCCCTGTTTTGAATGCTAAGTAGCAAGGGTCTTGGTTTAGAACTAATACCCATCATGCATGTAAACGGTATGAAAGAGCTGCTTAGTAAGTTAACACAAAGTGTTCTTGTGTCAGTCCTTGTGGAAATAGATACAATACAAACATTACAGCTGAACTCACGGCAAACTCCATTAAGTAAAAACCTGGCCTCATTGTTCAGGAAAAAGTTTGAATAGAATGCAAGCTCATTTTGTTGAATGTAATGTCAGGCTTTTAGGGACTGTATTGAGGGATAAGGTTTTGTTAAGTTGAGACCAATTCATTAAGTTTTATTGCCTGGTGAGAAGCAGTAATACTTTATTGTAAGACTTCATCAAATATTCATGGTTAAAGAGAAGTAGTAAATGTATTCAATCAAGTGGTCTTTTGGGGTTTTGAAAGGGATTATGAAGTCTGCTCAGCTGATAGTTTTAACATTCATTGAGGTTGTTTAACAAGGGTAATTTTAGTCTCTGAATTTAATTTTGTTGTCCAGGCTTGTCTCTTTTTACTGTCACAAATCCAAGTCTATAAAAATTGTGTCACATTATAGAGATGAGTGGATAATATATCCATTCATATAAATTATGTATGTCCTAAGTGGGCATATTTTTTAAATTGTGTTAATACTGAGTTTAATGTATGAAGGAGTTATGACCTGTCTACTTGTTCATTGTGAGTTTGCTATTCGTTTGGTCAGACTATAGCCTCACCTTACCACAGCTTGTGATCTTCTCATGTCTTGGATAATATGGTCTCCTTGAAATATATAAAATAACAAGCAGCCTTTTGTTTGGGCCAGTGCAAATTGTCTTGAAAGAATATAGTCAGCATTTTGTAGATGATATTAGAAATATCAGTAGCATTGTCCTCATTCTTGTACTTGATTTCAGGCTACCTGTCTCTTCTTTTTTATTTCTGTATTATACTCATCTCAGATTGGGTGATAGTCTCTTGTACACACAAAACTAATCCTTTTCCAGTTCTCCATGTGTTAACTTCTGTACTTGTGAACTGCAGTTTTGTGATTTTTGTGAGTTTGGTCCATTTCAAAGAAATTAAGCATATTCAACTAAAAGTCAAATTTGTTACTAATTTTTTTCTTATGTCTTTTAATCTCTATTCTTTAGGCAGATGATGTTGAGGGCAAAATTAGACAAATCATCCCACCTGGATTTTGTACAAACACCAATGATTTTCTCTCTTTGCTGGAAAAAGAAGTTGATTTCAAGCCATTTGGAACCTTACTCCATACATACTCTGTTCTCAGTCCAACAGGAGGGGAAAACTTTACCTTTCAGATATACAAGGTAAAGATAAATCTGAAAATTTCTTGGGTAAAAGTGCTCCATTTGCCTGAAACCTATATGCAGTTTTGTTGTGTGATTTTCAGTGACTCATTTCTAGCTTCAGGAAACAAGTTTCTGTCAGCATTAAAAAAACAAAGATCTATTTTGTATGTGTGTCTGTGTACACATCTTAATCTGAGACTTCTAAACATTTTCCCACAGGATAGTTTTATGTTCTACAGACTTTCACTTACCTCTGTGATGAGTTTCACCTGACTTTTCCTGGCTTTTTCCCTAGGCTGACATGACATGTAGAGGCTTTCGAGAATATCATGAAAGGCTTCAGACCTTTTTGATGTGGTTTATTGAAACTGCTAGCTTTATTGACGTGGATGATGAAAGATGGCACTACTTTCTAGTGTAAGTACAGTTCTAAAGCAACAGTAGACCTTATTACCTCCACAAAGCCAGCATTTTAATTGTGGCGGCCAATTATTGGGACAGTATAATGATATTTTTCCCAGGAAAGAAAACCTATTGTTTATGAGGCTTGAGTTTTCCTTCATTATGCTTTCGGAGACCTTGAGAATAGAGCTGAATTAAATGCTGTTGTCCGTTAGGACCCTGAATGTAGGCTTAAACAGTAAAATGAGCTTTGCCTGTGTTTTCTTTTACTTGCCACCTATTCATCTTTATAATAGGCAAGTGCACTGAAGTGATGTAAAGAGGTCTGATTTATCCAAGTTGCTGCACACCAATTAAGTGAATTGTACATTCAGAACATAGCAGGTGTACCCATTGGGCCCTCACAGAGTAGCTTGCTGACACTGAAAATTCAGTCAGAGAATGGAAAAGAAAATGGACACTGCATGGGAGCGCGACTGTAATTGACCTGCTTGGCTTTCTGTTTTATCTGCAGATTTGAGAAGTATAATAAGGATGGAGCTACGCTCTTTGCGACCGTAGGCTACATGACAGTCTATAATTACTATGTGTACCCAGACAAAACCCGGCCACGTGTAAGGTAATTGGCGGTATAACACGTGCCTTGTCTTTTATTTCAGAAGAAGGAACTGCTGAAGTTTCCAATACTTGTTATAATAGTGTTGATTTGTTTAAAAAATCACCATTATTCATTGGTTATGTACTGATTTATTTCATTGTTCCCTTTGAAACTGTGGAAGATTAAACCAATTTTGAGTATCTCAATAATTTTTGGATTTCTTGAAGGTCGACTGATTAAAAAAAAGCCCACTAACTTTAAAATGTTCTTAATACCCAGTGATTTGCAGTTTTTAAACAGATCATATTTTGATATTTTAATTTTACAATCATTTCTTTACTATAGTCAGATGCTGATACTGACTCCATTTCAAGGTCAAGGCCATGGTGCTCAACTTCTTGAAACAGTTCATAGATACTACATTGCATCTCCTTCTGTTCTTGATATTACAGGTATGTAAAATTTGATTTGTTACTGAAAGAACCTTTCTAAAGGATCTGTTTTTTACTGATTAATTTTGGTTTTGTCAAAAATAACTATTCTGTTTTAAATAGTAGCCTTCTCTTGGGGTCTTTTTGGAACTGTGTAAAGTTGGCTTATAGTTACATTTTAAGTTATGAGGCTTTGGTAGGATTGGATTGTATATCCAAATAAGAAGTGCTTTATGAACTGAACAAATTGAAGATAATGGATTGAATATATGTTGGGAAATTATAATCAGGCGTATGTACTTTGTAAGTGTGGTATGACTTATTATTCAATTTATTTGGCCAGCCATTGCATTGCTCAAAGGCCCTGCTCTAATTTTCATGTAGAAGAAGAACAATGTAAACCTTACTGAAGAAGAAAAATCAAGGCAAATAATTCCTGAATTGAATACAGGTTTCTTAAGGCATGTATTTTTTATTCCTAAAATGCATGCCCTCACACCATTAGTTTATAAGGTAAAATGCAAGCCTTTTTGTTTTGGCAACATCTTCCATTATGAATTAGCCAGAGAAGAAGTATTATGAATAGGATGCTTAGGAGAAGGAGGGAGACTCTCCTCTTTAAAGTCATCCTTAAATGGAGTTATAGATGATAGTATGTAAGTATGTAAGCTACCACAGAACAAAGTGGCCCAGGGAACATTTATGTTGTCATTATTTTCTTTCCCCTGAGTAACATTGTTTCAAATTTGTTAACTCAAAGTTGCTGATTAAGCGAAAGTTACCCTTTTTTAATGAAAAATATTACACCAGATATTCATATCCAAATTAGGTATTATATTTTATTAATTCATAACAATTTGAGTACATTTTTGTTTTTAAAATTGTAATGCTTAACACACACTAAAATTTAATTTGTTTAAAAAAATGCTGTTTTAGAATTTTATTTTACCACTTTGTAAAAAGACACCAAAAAAAAAAAGTACTGGATGTGGGACTAACAAGAATATAAGTAGGCTTGTGCAAAAAAAGAAAAGAATATAAATAGGCTAATTGGCAGATTATTAGATTTTCATGTAATGTAGTGGTTTTGCTTGTCCAGAGTCAGTAAAATTAAAGTTACTCCAAAACAGATTCTGAATTGGTCTTATAGTTTAATAAAAAACTGGAGGGAAAACATTTTGTTTTTAAAGAAGTTCCATGTTTATAGAGTTGAGTTGTTTTTTCATCTGACTTTCGTGCCGCTGTGAAACAGTTTAGAAATTTGGGAGATAAAAAGTAACTGCTTAAGTTGGCGGTGATGCCTTTATTAACTGAAAAATTATAGAAACATAAAAATGATGACAGTTCTTTTTAACTAAGCTAAAAATTGTTTAGTTTCTGTTTACTTTATAGAGCTTGGACTTGGTGCACATAAAGGGACTTTTTGGTGATTTTAATCTGGAGACTTACAGTTCACATAAGTAGTCTTTGTCTTTTGTAGTGGGTAATGTGCCAGCAGGAGTTGTTTCTGTGAAGCCTCTTAACCATTTTCTTCTGTCTACTCCAACCAATAAAGTCCTTGATACTTAGCACCAATTAGCAGATAAAGAATTTTATTTCTTAAATCTCAGTGAAGAGTCATCAGTAGTGGTAGCCTTTATTCATTGCAAACTGAAGTCTCCAAAGAGAAAAGGTTAACGTGCTAAAGGACTTCTGAATTTGAAAACTAGATACCAGCTTTTATTTTCATTGTTAACATTTCTCAGCATTATGAATTACTAAAAATGCCTTATCAGCTGTTTTCATGAAGATATTTTTTTTAGATTTCCATGCCCAGTCTTTTTTAAAACGGAAATAACAGAATTCTCCACTTTTTAGTCATTTTAGATGCCTATTTCTCCATTATTTTGTGTATATATTTTTGACTTTGTGGATCTTTTTTTTTTTTAAGATTTTATTTATTTATTTGACAGAGATAGCAAGAGTAGGAGAGGGAGAGGGAACCCAAGCAGGGAGAGTGGGGAAAGGAGAAGCAGGCTTCCCACTGAGCAGGGCACCCAGTGTGGGGCTCGATCCCAGTATGAGGATCATGACCTGAGCTGAAGGCAAACATTCAACAACTAAGCCACCCAGGCGCCCCTAACTTTGTGGATCTTTAGCAGGTTCTGGATCTCCCTTTGCAATCCCAAATATTCTTCATATTGAGATGGCTTTTTGTTTACTTGACACACAATCAGATACAGTAATAACTAAAAGTTAACATTCATGGGCCTATGTTACAGGATAGATAGGTGTTTGTGGTGTAATTGCCACTCATTTTCTTTTTTTAGCGTTTAATTTTAAAGTAAAATACTGGAAGACAGTTCTTTATATCATGTACATCTTTCTGTTGAGGCTGTCACTATCTTAAGATGTAAAGCATTTGAGGGGCACCAGGGTGGCTCAGTTGGTTAAGCGACTGCCTTCGGCTCAGGTCATGATCCTGGAGACCTGGGATCGAGTCCCACATTGGGCTCCTCTCCTTGCTAGGCAGGAAGCCTGCTTCTCCCTCTCTCACTCCCCCTGCTTGTGTTCCCTCTCTGGCTGTGTTTCTCTCTGTCAAATAAATAAAATCTTTAAAAAAAAAAAAAAAGATGTAAAGCATTTGAGTACACCTCAGTTGTGTGACCTTGTAAATTAAATCGATGATTTGTTTATTCTAGAATTATGAATAGATTTGCATTTGGAAATATAAACTGATCTTGGGCTAGAGTATATATCACTATTACTAATCTGTCAGTTGTATATTAAGAACTAATTATAAGTATCCTTTCAGTGTGCCTTATAGTACTGGAATGGAATATTTTAGAATATTATCTATAAGTTTTATATACTTAGGTGGTTTGTGCTATCTTTTTCTGTATGATTTTATCTCTAATATAGCACATTAATATGGAGAGGTTTCTTAAAAAAATGATAGAGCAAGCACTTAAATTGTTAGATGATGTATTTGGAAAAAAGTTTTTTATTTTGTATGTCACTATAGATTTAGACTCAAGCAAATTTTATCTTTTAATATATTGCTTATTTTTGTAGCACAGAAATAAAGGTATTGAAAGGTGTCACAAATTACTGAATATCACTATTTTAAGTTCATTCTCAGTCTGACACTTTTGGTTAAAGTGCTCAAATATTGAAATGGTTCTTTATATTGTCAATCTGTAACAGCTTACATAAAGCTAAATGCAAATTTTTTTGCATTTCTTTATGTGAAAATATGTGAAAAAATTTGCATTTTTAATGTGAAAATATGATGGGAATGTGGCATGCATTTTTAATTTTTTCTCAGCTATCATTCTTTTTTCTAGGATATATTTTTTCCTAATCTTCTGAGGTCATATAAGTTACTTAAGCTATCACTCATACTAAATTTTATTTCAAATTGATATTAGCAACACAGTTCTTTTTTCTAAGTCAGTTTAGAAGAGGTAGACTTAGGAAAATTGACATTGAACAAGCTTGAGCCTCATCTGTTAGTACTTTAAAAATTAAGGAGATGCTTCTTTGAGAATTTTTGTCACTTAGCAGAAGTTTAATTAAAAGAAATTTTATTGAGGTATGATTTCCATACCATAGAATTCGCCCATTTTAAGTACACAGTTCAGTGAGTTTTAGCGTATCTACCTCGTTTTGCTGCCATCACCACAGTACTGTTTTAGAATAGTTCTATCACAGTAGGGAGATCTCACATGTCCATTTGCAGGCAGTCCCTATCCCTGGTCTCTTACATTGAGGTCTGTGATCCATTTCAAGTCAGTTTTTGTGTAGAAGTTTCTACAACTGGATAGCTTTTTACATTTGGCTATCCAGTTGACCCAGTACCATTTGTTAAAAAGGCTGTTTTTTCCCCTATTGAATTGCCTTGGTACCTATGTTGAAAATCAGTTGACCATAAATGTAAAGATTTATTTCTAGACTCTAATCATCTGTATATGACTATCCTTATGTCAATATCATACTGTCTCGATTACTTTCCTATAGTTTTATATGGAGGTGGAGTTTTTTTTAATGGTACTGTGAAGTTTAATATGCCAAATACATACATTGAATTTGTGGAGTGTGGTTTGCCTGGGTGTTGCAGAGTAAACAAAAGTTTCTTGAAATGAGAGATGAGTAGGATTAAAATGGATACTGGCCCTGCCCAGGTGGCTGGGAAATGAGGTAGGGAAAGGCAGTGAGGGGAAGCTTCAGTTAGAGGGTGCTGGCCAGGGAGGAGCCATGACCCTCATAGACTCGAAGTATAGTCTCTCTGTGAGTGTGCACCCAGACAACACAGTCTGGGTCTGATTGTTGCTAACTCATCAGTAGCTGATCCCAGCACAATTGCTCCTTAAGGTACAATTTGCCTGGCAAATGAAAACTTCTTACTCCACCTGCTATAAACTCCCTCTGCCCTCCAAAAGAGGTTCTAAATTCTCAAAACAAAACCATTCCATTGGTTACATAAGAAATACAGTCCTCATCTTTTTGTCTCAAGGACAGCCTCTATTCCCTCCCCAGTCCCCCAGCTCTGCTTTTCCCCCAAATGATTTTTCTGCCAAGATGATGAAGAGGAGGCCCCAGGCCACAGAGGGGCTTCCAGCTCTGAAGGGCTGCTTCAGTGGTGCCAGGGCATAGAGTGGGCAAGACACAGCTGAGGTCCTGGCAATAAGGCCCACTTTCTCCCACAGGCCATGCTTCCTTCTTTGGATAAGTAATTGCATTCAATTTCCTGATAAAGTTGCAGCATCTTTTGCTTTCCTTCTTTCTTCCTGGTGACCTCCTGCACTTCTTTCTCCTCTTTATGGTTGATCTCCAGCCAGGTGAGGTCAATCTCGGTCTGTTCTGTCTTCCCACTAAATGCATTTTAATATAATGCTCTTGCTTTTTGACTCCTTTTTTTTTTTTTTAAGATTTTATTTATTTATTTGACAGAGAGTGAGAGCAGGAACACAAGCAGGAGGAATGGGAGAGGGAGAAGCAGGCTTCCCGCCGAGCAGGGAGCCCGATGTGGGGCTCGATCCCAGGACCCTGGGATCATGACTTGAGCTGAAACCAGACGCTTAATGACTGAGCCACCCAGGCACCCCTTCTCTCTTTCTTATTTTTCCTTGAAAGCTCCTTTGGCTTGTCCAGATCCATTTGTGTTACCTTTCTGATTATCTGTGCCACCAGGTTGTGGTTCTTGATGTTGATGAGCCCTTTCACACCTTTGCTGGTGGTCATCTTCATCATCCTCAGCTTCTTTCCTTGCTTTTCCTCTTCCCTGGCCTTTTGCTTTCCAGCCTATAGCTGTGTATCCTTTTCCTAGGGGCTTATGTACTGTTGGGATAGGCCTTTGTGGCCTCCCTTGCTCCCCCTTTAGGCGTCATGGCTCCGGCAGCAATACTACCTCAGCCTTTCTATTGAGTTTTGAAGTCAGAAAGTATTCCAGTCGTGTTCTTTTTCAGAATTATTTGGTTATACAAGATCCCTTTTGTTTTCATAAACATTTCTTTTTCTGTTTATTTGATTCTCATTTGATTTTTTTTTCTAAATATTTATTTATTTAACAGAGAGAGAGAGAGAGAGAGAGAGAGAGAGAGAGAGAGAGACAGCGAGAGCAGGAACACAAGCAGGGGGAGTGGGAGAGGGAGAAGCAGGCTTCCCGTCCAGCAGGGAGCCCGATGTGGGGCTCGATCCCAGGAAGCCAGGATCATGACCTGAGCCAGAGGCAGATGTTTAATGACTGAGCCACCCCGGCGCCCCAATTCCTGTTTGATTTTTATTATTTTCTTATTTCTATGGGTTCAGTTTGCTCTTACTCTAATAAAGACTGAAGCTTAGGTGCTTTTGTTTGTTTTGTTTATTTATTTGAGAGAGAGCAAGCACAAGCAGGGGGAGCAGCAGAGGGAGAAGGAGAAGCAGGCTCCCCGCTGAGCAGGGAGCTGGACTCAGGGCTTGATCCCAGGACCCTGGGATGATGACCTGAGCCAAAGGCAGCCACTTAACTGACTGAGCCACCCAGGCACCCTGATACTTAGGTTTTAATTTGATTTGATGTCCTCCTTTTTAAATATAGATGTTTAAATATAGATGTTACATCCATCTTTATATGTAACATGTCTACTTATTTATGAATATAAGCACTACCTTAACTGAACATATACATTTTCATAAATGCTTTCATTCAGTTCAAAATACCTTGTTCTTTTCTTTTTTTCAAGTAATCTCTATACCCGGTATGGGGCTCAAACTCACAGTCCTGAGATCAAGAGTTGCATGCTCTACCTACTGAGCCAGCCAGGTACCCTGGTTCAAAATCCCTTCTAATGGCATTTTGATCCATGGATTATTTAGAAGCATGTTGTTTAATTTCCATATATTGTGGATTTCCAAGTTTCTTTCTGTTGATATCTAATTCTGTTGTCAGAGAACATGCTTTGTATGACTTCAGTTCTTTTTCATTTACTAAGTTTTGTTTTATAGTTTACTTTAGGAGTCCATAAACTTTTTATTTAAAGGGCTAAGTAGTAAATATTTTATGCTTTGCAAAGCCATGTTTGTTCTCTGTTTCCATGGGTAAGATTTGGCCCCTGGGCCATTGCTTACTAATTTTTTGCCCAACATATGATCTGTGCTGGAGAATGTTCCATGTGTGCTTGAACAAAAGGTGCATTCTGCTGTTGTTGGATGAAATGTTACTTAACTACAAGCTAGGAAGTTAGTCGATAGAACTGTTCAAGTCTTCTCTGTATTTGTTGATTTTTCTGTCTGGTTGTTCTAGCCATTATTGAGTAGTATTGAAATTTCCAGCTATTTTTGTTGAATTGTCTATTTCTCTCCTCATTCTGTCAGCTTTTAACTCATTTACTTTGGCCCTCTGTTGTTAGTTGTGTGTGTGCTTATAATTATAACATCATCTTCATGAATTACCTTGTTACAAAATGTACCTTTTTTCTCTTGTAATTTTTTCTCATTTTGAACTGTATTTTTTCCCAGGGGTTTTTTATTGTGGTAATACTTAAACTCATTCTTTGACTCTCAGCCTTTGAATATAACATGTTTCTGTTGTATACAGCATATAGTTGGATCTTTTTTAATCCAGTGGCAATCTCTGCTTTTTGATTGGAGTCTTTAGTGTATTTAGATTTAATGTAATTATCACTGTGGTTGGAATTATGCCTCCCGTTTTGCTGTTTGTTACTATATTTTGCTTTTTGTTGTTCTTCTGTTTCTCCTTTGATGCCTTCTTTTGTGTTAAATAGATCTATTTTCTTTTTTTAAGTAGGCTCCATGCCCAGCACAGAGCCCAGTGTAGGCTTGAACTCATTACCCTGAGATCAAGACCTGAACTGAGATCTAGAGTCAGATGCATAACCAACTAAGCCACCCAGGCATCCCATAAACAGATATATTTTAAATGAACAATTTTAATTTTTTTGTTTTGTTTTTGTCTCTTTTTTTAAGATACTTTCTTAGTGGTTGCTCTACAGGGTATAATATGCATCTTAATTTATCACACTTTACCTTAGACTGATATTTATTTCCAGAAAAATAAAGAAATTCTTTCATTGTAATTATTCTTCCTCTCCTCTTTGTTCTACGGTTGTCACATTTATATGTTAGGTACCAAACATTGGTTTTATCATTGTTTTTAAAGATTTTGTTTTTATCTGTTTGACACAGAGAGAGAGAGACAGCATGAGAGGGACTACAAGCCGGGGGAGTGGGGAGAGGGAGAAGCAGGCTTCCTGCTGATCAGGGAGCCTGATGCAGTGCTCGATCCCAGGACCCTGGAATCATGACCTGAGCCAAAGGCAGATGCTTAATGACTGAGTCACCCAGGCGCCCTTATAATTGTTTTTAATGTATTATCTTTTAAATCAGTTGAGAGGAGAAAAGAGAAAAGTATATCTATACCAACTTTTACATTTATCTTTATAATTAATTATCAGAGTTCTTAATTTCTTCACATAGATTTGAGGTATCATGTCCGTTTAACCTGAAGAACTTTAGTATTTCTTGTAAGGGCAGGTCTGGTAGTAACACATTTTTTTGATCTTTACTTTTCTGAGAATGTCTTTATTTTACCCTTATTTTGAAGGGTAATTTTGCTGGATATAGAGTTTTTGTTTGACAGTTATTTTTCTTTCAGTACTTTGAATATATCACCCCCTTGACTTACGGCCATCTGTGGTTTCTTTTTCTTTCTTTTTTTTTTTATTAAAGATTTTATTTATTTGACAGAGAGAAAAACACAGCCAGAGAGGGAACACAAGCAGTGGGAGTGAGAGAGGAAGAAGCAGGCTTCCCACCGAGCAGGAAGCCCAATGCAGGGCTCGATCCTGGGATTCCGGGATCATGACCTGTGCTGAAGGAAAAGGCTTAACCACTGAGCCACCCAGGTGCCACATCCATCTGTGGTTTCTGATGAGTGGTTTTCCTCTTGCTGCTTTTAGGATTTTCGGTTTGTCTCTGGCTTTTGACAAGGTCTGTTCTTCAGTTATTTTGTTCCCTGTTGATCTCATCATCTGTGTACATTCCTAATACACCATAATTTCATACCAAACTGATATACAGTGTCAGGATTTCACTTTAAAGTAATGATCATATAATATTGACTTAATAATTACATGTATATGATGTTAATACCACAAGGAGGCATTAAGAAGGTATTCAGTGCAGAGCACTGGAGTGGCTCAGTTGGTCAACCGTCTGCCTTTGTCTCAGGGATCAAGCCATGGAGGAGCCTGCTTCTCCTTCTCCCTCTGCCACTCCCCCTGCTTGTACTCTCTCTCTCTATCAAATAAATAAATAAAAATCCTTAAAAAAAAAGTATTCGGTGCATATAGATAGAATTAATGGAGGACTGGATAATGACTCAATTGTAAAACATTACCCCTCACCTGGACTTTTTTTTAACAAACAGCTTTATTGAGATATAGTTAACATATACAATTCACTTAAATTGTACAATTTTTGAAACAATATTTACAGTGTAGCCATTATCACAATCTAATTTTGGAAATCTTTTCTCCCAAAATAGAAACCCAGTACTCAATAGCACTCATTCCTTTCTTCTTCTACCCCCCCACCACCTATGCCCCTCCAGCTCTAGGCAGCCACTAATCTACTTTTAGTCTCTGTAGATTTGCCTATTCTAGACATGGAAGTCATATAATAATATGATGCTTCTTTGACTTGGAGTGTTTTTAAGGTTTATCCTTGTAACAGCATATGTTAGTACTTTATTTCTTTTTATTGACAATGAATATTCCCATTGTGTAGATATACCAAATTTTATGTATCCATTTATCAATTGATGGACATTGGGTTGTTCTACTTTTTGGCTCTTAGGAATAGTGCTACTATGAATATTTGTGATTGAGTGTGTGTGTGGACCTGTTTCATATCTCTTGGGTACCTACCTAGGAGTAGAAATGGTAGAAAATCTGGTATCTATGTTTCTCCTTTTGAGGAACCACTTGGCTGTTCTCCAAAGTGGCTGTACCAATTTTACATTTCTATGAAGGTTTCAGTTTCTCTTTACCCTCAACAATATTTGTTACTTTTGTATTCTAGTCATTCTAGTGGATGGAATGGTATTTCATTGTGGTTTTGATTTGCATTTCTTTGTGTGTGGCTAATGATGCTGAGCATCTTTTCATATGCTTATTGTCTTTTTGTATGTCTTCCTGAGAAATATCTGTTTAGATCCTTTATTTTTAATTGGGTTCTCTTTTTCTTATCGAATTGTAAAACTTCTATATATAAAGTCTGGATACAAGTCCCTTATCATATATATGACTTGCAAATATTTGCTCCCGTTCTGTAAGTTGTCTTTTCATTTTTTAATGGTATCATTTGAGCACAAAAGTTTTCGGTTTTGATATAGCGCAATTTATCTATTTTTTTTTCTTTTGTTACTTATGCCTTTAGCTCTATTATCAAAGAAGCCATTGCCTAACCAAAAGTCATGAATATTTACTCCTGTGTTTTCTTCTAAGAATTTTATGGTCTTAGCCCTTACATTTAGGTCTATGATGCATTTTGAATTAATTTTTTAATATGTAAGGGAAGTGGTCCAACTTCATTCTTTTGCTTGTGGAGATCCAGTTGTCCAACTACCATTTATTAAAAGCAGTTCTTTCCCTCATTGATTTGTCTTAGCACCCTTCTCAAAAAATTAGTTAACCATAACGAAGGATTTATTTTTTAACTCTCAACCCAGCTCCATTGATCTGCATATCTGTCCTATGCCAGCACCATACTGTCTTGATTACTGGAGCTTTGTAGTAATTTTTGAAATCAGGAAATGTGAGTCTTCTAACTTTTATTCTTTTTCAAGATTGTTTTGGTTATTCTGGGTTCTTTCCATATCTGTGAATTTTAGGATAAACTTAATTTCTGCAACAAAGAAAGCCAACTGGGATTTTTATAGGGATTACATTGAATGATTTATAGAGTATTGGTAGTATAACAATATTAAGTCTTATCCCTGAACTAGCTCAGAATTTTGCATTCTTTATTTCAAGCTTCTACTGATCAGAAAGCAAGAGCTCAGAAAAGTAATGTGATTTGCCCATGGTCCTACATCTATGAATGACAGAACTGGGACTCAAACTGATTTTCTCTGTGTAGTCTTCTTCCTGCCCATCATGTTTTGAGGTTTTCCTTGCCTACTACATAGTCTAATGTACATAAGAGACAAATGTAAAGGAAGATCTATGCTATTCAGATGCACTGAAGAAAGAATCAAAATCATATTGTCATCTTATTCTTTAAAAAAAGAAAAGATTTGGGGCGCCTGGGTGGCTCAGTCTTTAAGCGTCTGCCTTCAGCTCAGATCATGATCCCAGAGTTCTGGGATTGAGCCCCACATGGGGCTCCCTGCCGGACAGGAAGCCTGCTTCTCCCTCTCTCACTCCCCATGCTTGTGTTCCCTCTCTCACTGTGTTTCTCTCAAATAAATAAATAAAATCTTTAAAAAGAAAAGAAAAGATTTGCTTGTGAAAACAAAAACTCTTTTTTAGTTATTATTAGTGGGTAAAAGCAGTATGACAGACTATACAGGTTATTGGATTAAAGTAATAGACTTACAAATTGAGCTTCAGAAGGCTTAGCTATCAGAGAATAGGAATTGGTTATCCAAACTTGAATCTCTTGTTTATATTGCTACTTTAATTGAAATAAAACTAACATGCATATGATAGATAACACCCATCAAAAAGTTTAATTTAAAGGAGTAGCTCTAATTTCACAGATACTATGTCTTTGCAAAAGGATTACACCTATAATTTTATTTGGTAAAGATAATGGTGCTGTTGTTTGATTAATAAGGAATAATCCTTTCTCACTGAAACCTTTGCCTTGTATAGTTCTTTAAAGAATATTTGTTTTTTGGGTGTCTGGGTGGCTTAGTTGGTTAAGCAACTGACTTCGCCCCAGGTCATGAGTCTCGGGATCAAGCCCCGCATTGGGCTTCCCACAGGAAGCCTGCTTCTCCCTCTGTCACTACCCCTGCTGTGTTCCCTCTCTGGCTGTGTTTCTCTCTGTCAAATAAATAAATAAAATCTTTAAAAAAAAAAAAAAGAATATTTGTTTTTCGGGGCCGCTGGGTGGCTCAGTTGTTAAGCATCTGCCTCTGCCTTTGGCTCAGATCATGATCCCAGAGTCCTGGGGTCGAGCCCCATGGGCTTCCTGCTCAGCAGGAGGCCTGCTTTGCCTTCTCTCACTCCCTCTGTTCGTGTTCCCTCGCTGTCTGTCAAATAAATAAATAAAAATCTTAAAAAAAAAAAAAAATATTTGTTTTTCTAGCCTACTATGTATATTGAGATCACAAATGATGAATTATTGGATAAGGGAAATGTTACTCTCCCTTTTCTTCAGCGGAAGATCCGTCCAAAAGCTATGTGAAATTAAGAGACTTTGTGCTTGTGAAGCTTTGTCAAGATTTGCCCTGTTTTTCCCGGGAAAAGTTGATGCAAGGATTCAGTGAAGACATGGCAATAGAGGCACAACAGAAGTTCAAAATAAATAAGGTATTTTTATTCTGTAGAAGAAAAAGTTTCAGTTTTGAAGTTTTCTTTGTTTTTTTTAAGTATGTAACTTAAACATTGCAAGTACATTAGGAATACATGTGTGGGAAATAGCAGTGGTTGAGCATACAGGCTCTGAAGCCAAATTGGATTAAGATTTGGCTATACCACTTAGTCTGTGACTTATGGCAATTTAATTTCCTCATTAATAGAATTGGACGATAGTTGATATTATGGCTATATTAAGTGTAACAAGTGAAACAAAATAGATAGTATGATCTTATTTTTACTTTTCACGAAAATGTTTGAAATGGTAAAATAATACATATGGAGAAGTATATATACTTACATATATTTGAATTTTAATAGTAAATACCCTAAAATAGGTATAGAAAAAATAATCTGGCAGTTCAGAGGAGGGAGTTTATTATATCTGTATATGCAAAGGAATCAGAGTTTTTCATGGGACAGAGATACATTTGTTCTAAGGCTTAAAGAATGGGGAGGATTTGGATTATGATAGTATGTGAGGGATGCCCGGGTGCTCAGTTGGTTGAGTATCAGACTTGATTTCAGCCCAGGTCATGGTCTTGGGGTCCTGTGTTGGGCTCAGCACTCAGCGTAGAGTCTGGATTTCTTTTCCTCTGCCTCAGGCCCCTGCTCATGTGCACTCTCTCTCTCTCTTTCGAAATAAATAAAGATATCTTTAAAAAAAAAAAGAGAGAGAGAGAGAGAGATGAGGGTATTCCAGTAATACAGACTAGTATATGATACTGTTACCCTCTCCTCCTCTGTTTCTAAGGTATTATAGTTCCTGGTTTTTTTCTCTTAGTACTGTGATCATCTTTTCTGAGGTACTCTTTTTGGATTTTACTGTTCTGTATGTTCCCTAAAGATAATTCTTCCCCAGAGTTCTTTATTCAGTTCTCATTTTATCTCAGTTTACTAACTCCACCTGGGAGATCTCATCTAACTCTCCAGTGTAGATTTTCCTCTGTACTCTCAACATTGTACATAGTAAGTTTCCTGGGGCACCTGGGTGGCTCAGTCAGTTGGATGTCACACTCTTTGATTTCAGCTCAGGTCATGATCTTGGGGTTGTGGGGTTGACCCCTGTGTCTGGCTCTCTGCTCAGCAGGGAGTCTACTTGATTCTCTCCCTCTCTGTCTCCCAGAGTAAATAAATCTTTTTTTTAAAAAAAGGTAAAAAAAAAATCCTGGTCACTGACCTTCAACAGGTCAATTTGAACTGAGACTTTCCATCTTTTCTCACATTGAA
Source organism: Spilogale gracilis (assembly GCA_004023965.1). Classification (NCBI taxonomy): domain Eukaryota; kingdom Metazoa; phylum Chordata; class Mammalia; order Carnivora; family Mephitidae; genus Spilogale; species Spilogale gracilis. The sequence goes on from PITA01005886.1 coordinate 85,366, forward strand.
ACACTTGAGTAGCTTCCTGATTTTAAGATAAATATATGCTTTAGAAATATTTGGTATGTCCAGAGTATATTAAACCTTTAGAGAATTTATTCAACTGCTCAGCTTTTAAAAGAAAGAGAATATGAGCACATTTTTCAAAATCATGCTTTTTTTTTTCTTAAAGGAATTAAAACTTGGTATGGCACACTGAGCCCGTCATAATTTGGACCCTGCCAACCTTGATAGACTCAACTTTCTACCACCTTCCTATATATGCTCTGGCATTACTAAACCTTTTGTTATTTCCCAACTATGCTACATCTTTCTTCCTTTTATATTGCTTTACCTTACCTTAGCTATACCTTTTGCCCTTCTCCTGTTCCTCCATCTTTGCCTTGCCAGATATTACTCATTTGTTCATGTGTCCCTTCCAAAAGTTCAAATATCATCTTCCCAATCTATTTACACCTGATCTCTCCCCATCCCCAATAAATATATAAGTGAAACAATGGGCTACTCTTTTGGCTTCAGTGATACCAATGTTTCTTGATTTTCTAAATATTTCTTCGTTTTTCTCTGCTCTGTAACTGTCACTGTCACCACAAGGTTCTGACCTCCCCCTCATTTTTTCACTGTTCAGGCTTTCCTAATCAGTAGTATGGTTTTAACTCATGCCTGTATACTGATACTGCTTAAATCCTCATTCTTAGACTACAGTTTTCTTCAGATATATATGTTCTGCTGCTTCCTAAATCCTTCCTAGGCTGTGAAAATTCAGTGTCATTCCACACCCTTCTCCACACCCAGTCCTTCCTCTTCTGTGTATATAGAATCCTTGTTCTTTTAGTATTCTTACTGGTTCTGTCTTAGTTCATGCCTTCATTATTTTTTGCCTGATTTAATAGCACAGCTTCATAATTGGTCTCCCTGTCCTTCTTTTTGCTACCATTTCTGTGTAGCTGAAAGAATGCTTTTCTTAAAACTGATATTTATGTGCTTTGCTCATGGCCCCTTTCAAAATCAGTCACTTAAGGGTGCCCTGATAGCTCAATCAGGCATATGACTCTTGGTTTCAGCTCAGGTCCTGATCTTGGGACCCTGGGATCTAACCTCACACTGGGCTCTTTGCTCAGTATGGAGTCTGCTGGAGATGATCTCCCTCTCTTCCTCCCCCTGCTCATACTCTCTCACTCTAAAATAAATAAATAAATACATACATACATACATACATACATATATACATAAATAAATAAATAAAATATTAAAATAATAAATAAAAAGTAAAATCCATCATCTACTAGATAGAAGCCCAACTCTTTAATATTTTATGTAAGGCTCTGTGCTTCTGCTCTATCTTCATGTTACTTCTACTCACTACTTTTCATTTTGTGCTCCAGCCATGTCAAGCTGCCTCAGTGCTGGCATGTGTGTGCTATGTGCACTTGCACACTCACAGCGCCCTCTCCTTTTTCCAGACCAGCACGGTCCCTTTCCTTTAAGGTTTAGCTCAGGTTTTCCTTCCTCCCAAATCCTCTCCTAAAAAAATAAATAAATAAAAATTAAAAAAAAAAAAGGAATACTCTTCTAACATTTATGCCATTCCCAGGCTATCCTATCATAATATCCTATGTGTATTTCCATCATTAAATTAGCCATACCTCAGTCATTTGTGTTACACATTAGGCTGCTAGCTCCTCAAGGGCAGAGATTATCTTTTATTGTTTTTCATCTGATACCTAGCAAAATTTCTGGCCCATAGCAGACATTCAGTATATTCTGTGTTTTTTTGGGAAGGTGTCACTGTTTTGTAATTAAAAGTGTTCATGTTTTTCTTTTGTTTCATTAAGCAACATGCTAGGCGGGTTTATGAAATTCTTCGACTACTGGTAACTGACATGAGTAATGCTGAACAATACAGAAGCTATAGATTGGACATTAAAAGAAGACTAATTAGTCCGTATAAGGTAGGACTTTCCAGAGTTTTAAACATTATATTCTTGTCACTGTTTAAAAATGGAGAAGAGGGGTGCCTGGGTGGCTCAGTTGGTTAAGCGGTTGCCTTTGGCTCAGGTCATGATCTCAAGATCCTGGGAATGAGCCCCTCATTAGGCCCCTTGCTCAGCGGGGAGTCTGCTTCTGCCCCTCCCCAGCCCATGCTCTTTCTCTCTCAGATAAATAAATAAAATCTTTAGAAAATTAAAAAAAAATAAATATATTAAAATGCAGAAGAGGGGCACCTGGCTGGCTCAGTCTGTAGAGCATGTGACTTGATCTTAGGGTTGAGAGTTCAAGTCCCCCATTGCGGGTAAAGTTTACTTTAAAAATTGTTTTAAGTAGGGCATCTGGGTGGCTCAGTGGGTTAAAGCCTCTGCCTTCAGCTCAGGTCATGATCACAGGGTCCTGGGATCAAGGCCCACATTGGGCTCTCTGCTCAGCAGGAGCCTGCTTCCTCCTCTCTCTTTGCCTGCCTCTCTACCTTACTTGTGATCTCTCTCTGTCAAATAAATAAATTAGATATTTTTTAAAAATTATTTTAAATAAATAAGTAATAAAATAAAATGGAGAAGAAAGTGTAGCAGTTGCCAGTGTGTAGGACAGTCCAAATCATTTTCCTAAATTAACTTTTATAAAAGTGAAAATATTTTTCTGGTTAGTTAAAAGAAGTCTTACTGTCACAATTTTCCAGCTGTAAATCTGTTTTCATTCACTTAAAAACTAATCCTAAGGGGCGCCTGGGTGGCTCAGTCGTTAGCATCTGCCTTAGGCTTGGGTCATGATCTCAGGGCCCACATCAGGCTCTCTCTCTGTGTCAAATAAATAAATCTTTGGGAAAAAAAAACAAAAACAAACTAATCCCAAGGATAGTCTACCCATAGTTACTTTTTATTTTATTTGCTTGCCATCTTTTAAAAATCTGAATGCTCAGACTTTTCCTAAATAAATTATCTTGTTAATAGTCTCTAGTTTGTTCTAAACTAAATTTGTTCTAAGTCTCTGGTTTCTGAGTTGTTATATTGTTATATATGTTGTGTTTGCATTTGCTCCCTTCTTCCTAAATATGGCCTTGGTTGCCATTTTTAACCTCTATACTTTACCATAGCTAAAACTGCAGCATAATATTATTTACTTTTTTTTTTTAATAGTCTTTCTTCTTGCCCTCTACCCCCTGCCCGTTTTCTCATCTCCCATATTTTCCTCTCAGAAACTTCCCCTCCTAGATCAGGTTTGTCCTTCTCATCATCTGGCTATTATTAAGGTAGATATTGCCCATGACAGCCTGTGTAAATGAGGATTTACTATGATTGTGGCAGCTGTACGGTAAGCTGATGGGGGAGAATATTTGTTAATTTGTTCAGTAAATAATCAATGCACACCTGACCTGTGGTTGCTACATTTATATACACTATACCTGTAGGTTTATACAGTGTGATAGTTGGGAACATAAATGATAAATCCAAAAATTTTCTGTCTTATGGAATACCTATAACAGATTGTAATACATTATAATGGCCTCCCTTCCCCCAAATTGTTCGGAGTAACATTTTATTCCTTGATATTTATCACTTCAGAAACATCAGAAAATTGGTAAAAATGGTAATTTCCAAAACTTCTGAGTTTTGAAGTAATATTAATTTGTCATCTAGAAAATGTCTTTATGTTGAAATTTTGGGCATATAGAACAGAGTAGTCAGATGTTATCATGGCAGCATTTCAGAGTACAGACACACCTTGGAGATACGGCAGGTTCGGTTCCACAACCCTGCAATAAAGTGCACATTGCAATAAAGCAAGTCAAACGAATTTTTTGGTTTTCCAGTGCATATAGAAGTTACATTTACACTACGATGTATTTTGCTTAGTATACAATAGCATTATGTTTAAAAACGGACATACCTTAATTTAAAAATATTTTATTGCTAAAAAATGCTAACCATCATCTGAGCTTTGAATGAGTCATAATGTTTTTGCTGGTGGAGTTTCTCACATTGATGTTAATGGCTGCTAACTGTGATCAGGGTGGTGGTTGCTGAAGGTTGGAGTTGGCTAGAACAGTTTCTTAAAATAACAGTGAAGTTTGTCACGTCAGTTGACCCTTTCTCTATAACACACGATGCTGTTTGATAACATTTTATCTACGATAGAACTTTTTCCAAAATTGGGAGTCAGTACTCACAAACCCTGCTTCTGTTTATCAACTAAGTTTATGTAATATTCTGACTTCCTCATAGCATCTTCATCAAGAGTAGTTTCCATCTCAAGAAATCACTGTCTTTGCTCATCCATAAGAAGCAGCTCCTCATCGGTTCAAGTTTTATCATGAGATTACAACAATTCAGTCACACATTTAGGCTCCACTTCTAATTCTAGTTCTCTTGCTGTTCCACTACATCTGTGGTTACTTCATTGAAGTCTTGACCCTCTCAGAGTCATCCATGAGGGTTGGGATAAACTTCTTCCACATTTCCTTTGTTAAGGTTGATATTTTGCATCTTCCCATGAATCAGGAGTGTTCTTACTGGCATCTAGAATGGTGAATCCTTTCCAGAGGTTTTCAGTTTACTCTGCCTAGGTCTGTCAGAGGGATCACTATCTATAGCAGCTATAGCTTTATGAAATGTACTTCTTAAATAGTAAGATTTAAAAATTGAAATTACTCCTTGATTCATGGGCTACAGAGTGGATATTGTGTTAGCAAACATGAAAACAACATCAGTTTCATTGTACATTTCCATCAGAGCTCTTGGGCAATCAGGTTCATTGCCAGTGAGCAGTCATCTTTTAAAAGGAATACTTTTTTCTGAGTGGTAGGTCTCAGTAGAGAGCTTAAAATGTTCCGTAAACTGTGTTGCAAAGGGATGTGCTGTTACCTAGGCTTTCTTGTTCTCTTAGAGCATAGGCAGAGTAAAACCAGCAGAGGTCTAAAGGGCCCTAGGAAATTTGGAATGGTCCGCATTGGCTTCAGTTTAGTTGCCAGCTGCATTATGAACTGGTGACTAAACCCTAAACAAGGGGGTCTACCTATCCTTTGAAGCTTTGAAGCCAAGTATCACCTCTCTAGCCATGGAAGTCCTGGATAGCATCTTCTCCAGTAGAAGGCTGTTTTGGGGTACCTGATTGGCTCAGAAGATCATGCGACTCGGGGGACCTGGGTGGCTCAGTCAGTTAAGTGTCTGCCTTAAGCTCAGGTCATGATCTCTGGGTCCTGGGATTGGGCACATGTCGGGCTTCGCTTCTTGCTCAGCAGGAAGTCTGCTTATCTATCTCTCTCTCCCTCTCTCTCTCTCTCTCTCTCTCTCTCTCTCTCTCTCTCTTTCTCTGTCCCTCCCTACCACTCATTTTCTCTTTCTCTCTCAAATAAAATCTTAAAAAAAAAAAGCGTGGATTTGAGCCACCTATTGGGTATAGAGATTACTTAAACTTAAAGAAAAGACGATGGCTGTTTTGTCTACATTGAAAATCTGTTGTTTAGTGTAGCCACCTTCCTTAATTATCTTAGCTAGATCTTCTGGATAACTTGCAGTTTCTGCATTAACCTTGCTGCTTCATACCTTGCACTTTTACGTTACCGAGATGACTTCTTTCCTTAAACCTCATGAACCAACCTCTGCTAGCTTCCAACTTTTCTTCTGCTGCCTCCTCACCTCTCTCAGCCTTCAGAGATTTGAAGAAAGTTAGGGCCTTACTCTGGATTAGGGTTTGGCCTAAGGGAATGTTGTGGCTGGTTGGTATTCTATCCAGACCACTAATATCTTCTCCATATCAGCAGTAAGGCTGTTTTGCTTTCTTATCATCTGTGCATTCACTTTCTATTAGAGTAGCACTTTCTATTTCCTTCAAGAACTTTGCATTTGCAACTTTGTTTGGCACAAGAGATCTACTCTTTGGCTTGTCTCAGCTTTCAATATGCCTTCTCACTAAGCTTAATCATTTGTGGCTTTGATTTAAAATGTGAGATGTGCAATTCTTCCTTTCACTTGAACTCTTAAAGGCCATTGTAGGGTTAATTTCAATATTATTGTGTCTCAGGGCCTCGGGAGACCTGGGGTGGGGGGAAATGGGGGAACATCTGGTCAGTGGTGCAGTCAGAACACACACAACATTAAGTTCATTATCTTCTATGGCTCAGTTTGTGGTGCCTCAAAATAATTACAATAGTAACATCAAAGATCACTAATCAGGGGCGCCTGGGTAGCTCAGTTGGTTAAGTGACTGCCTTCAGCTCAGGTCCTGATCCCGGAGACCCGGAATGGAGTCCCGCATCAGGCTCCCTGCTCTGCAGGAAGCCTGCTTCTCCCTCTCTCACTCCCCCTGCTTGAGTTCCCCCTCTGGCTGTGCTTCTCTCTGTCAAAAAAATAAAATCTTTAAAAAAAAAAAATCACTTATCATAGATCACTACCATAAATATAATAGTAATGAGAAAGTTTGAAATCTTGCAAGAATTAACAAAATGAGACATAGAGACATATATAAAGCTGTGTTTACGCTCCTCGTGAACATGTAAGGTATGATTTAATTTTAAAATTAACTAATTTGAAGTTATTTGCTTTACTGGCCTTTAATATTCCTTAAATTGTATATATTCCATAGTCTATTATACCATATATTAATCTTTAAAAGACTGTGTAAAAAAACACTTAAAAAAACTCCACTATCCAGCAAAGTGACATTCACTGGGAGAACAAATTAAATAATGAAACAAATGAAAGGAAGAACCCTTTAAGATCGGAACAGATATTCTCTAAGCTTTAGAATAATTTTTTCCCACTAAAAACAAAATTTTAGAATAATTTTTTTTTCCTTCATAGATAAGGGCAGTTCATAATTTTTAATTAATGAAGACAAATTAAAGGTGGTATTATTTTAAACCTATTTATGTTAACATTTGGCTTGGATATGAATTTTTCCAGAAAATAATCCCTTCTTCTTGCTTAACTTTCACATATTCCCAGAGGGCTTACAAATATGATCTCAAAAGTGCTACCACCTCTAAGGTCCCCTTAATTGCCTTTGGCTGAGCTAGTCAGTCACTTTTGTGAAGTATAAAGATAAGGTTCTTTTTTAAGAATTTTAAAATAAGGGCGCCTGGGTGGCTCAGTTGGTTAAGCGACTGCCTTCGGCTCAGGTCATGATCCCGGAGACCCGGGATCGAGTCCCACATCGGGCTCCCTGGTGGGCAGGAAGCCTGCTTCTCCCTCTCTCACTCCCTCTGCTTGTGTTCCCTCTCTGGCTGTTTCTCTCTGTCTAAATAAAATCTTTAAAAAAAAAAAAAAGAATTTTAAAATAATAAGGGAGGCATATTAATTCCAAAGACTTGTCAAAAGACATCTTTTAAAACATGCACCACTGTATTTTATTTCTATCTGTTCAGTTCCTAACTATGGAGGCATTCCCATTTTATGGAATGGAAGCCTAATACCCAGGTATTAGACAATTTCTAAAAGAACCACGCCTGAAAATTGAGTTTCCCAATGATTCTAAATTTTGTATTGTAAACCAACTAAGAATTAAAATATTCCCATGAAACAATATAAAAGCTTTAATGCTAAAACCAAGCAGCTACACCAATTTTTCTTTTAGCCAAATGGTTCAAATTTATCTTTTTTTGAGCACCTGAAAATTACTTCTGTACTGGACATGGAGTTTCTTTTTGTGCTTTTAAAAAAAATGATTCTAGTTGATACAGGTTATTTCCCCCCTTCTGGCACTGATACAAATGAATTACCAGTGTTTAAAAACTTTTAAAGCAAGGTACAAGTCCTTCTAATAGCTACTGAAATAACTGCTTAGTGGGAGAGTATGTTTAGACTGACAGGTAACATTGATTCCTCAAATAAAGGCAGCAAAGAATTTGCTACCAATAAATAAATAATTTCATACCTCAATAATAACAGTGACAATCAAAATTATAATTTCTTTCCATAAAATGTGAAAGTGAACATGTAAATTTTACACTCCAAACTTTCTCCATTAGGAGTAATATTTTTTTAACTTATTTTTTATTAACATATAATGTATTATTTGCTTCAGGGGTACAGGTCTGTGAATCATCACTCCTACACAATTCACAGCACTCACCATAGCACATACCCTCCCCAATGTCCATAACCCAGCCACTCTAACCCTCCCCCCACCCCAGAATCCTCAGTTTGCTTCCTGAGATTAAGAGTCTCTGATCATATAACTGTCTTTTTCTGATTGACTTATTTCACTCAGGATAATACCCTCCACTTCATCCACATCATTGCAAATGGCAGGATTTCATTCTTTTTGATGGCCACATAGTTTTCCTGTGTGTGTGTGTGTGTGTGTGTGTGTGTGTGTGTGTGTATACTACATCAAAAATAATCCTAAAATTTATATAGAACCAGAAAAGACCCTGAAGCCAGAGGAATGTTGAAAAAGAAAACCAAAGTTGGTGACATCACAATTCCAGACTTAAAGCTTTCAAGCTCTATTAAAATTATTTCATTTGTTCTCCCAGTGTATGTCACTTTGCTGGATAGGGGAGTTTTTTTAAGTGTTTTTTTCCACAGTCTTTTAAAGATTAATATATTGTACATATAGACTATGGAATATATACAATTTAAGGAATATTAAAGGCCAGTAAAGCAAATAACCTCAAATTAGTTAATTTTAAAATCAAATCATACCTTACATGTTCATGAGGAGCGTAAACACAGCTTTATATTTTTTCCACAAAGCTTTTTATAGGTATTTTTATTCCTATGTGTTTTATTATCATTTTTTTATTCCTGTGTGTTTTATTATCATTTATTTATTAGCATGGAAGCACTGAGCATGAGTGGGGAGCAGTGGGTGGGGGGAGGCAGAAAGAAAAGCTCTCCACTGAGCAGAGAAACTGACACAGGACTGCATCCCAGGTCTCTGAGATCATGACCGAGCAGAAGTCAGATGCTTAACCGACTGAGCCATCCAGGCACTGCTAATTCATAAATTTTCCATCATGCCAATAAAAATTCCAATAGTGATTAATTCTGACATCCAGTGAAGAAATTGAAGGTGGGGTGATAAATTGGGGCTCTAAGCTCTCAGATTTAAGAAGAGCATAATAATTTGAAAAACAGTATGGTACTGACACAGGATTCATTTTATAGGTTATTTGTAACAAAATTTGATAGTCTAGAAATATTTAAGAATTTAATATGGTTCTGTTATATATATATAGATATATTTATCTATATATAATATATCTATATCTATATATATCTAATATATATCTATATGTAAATATCTATATAAATATATAGATATAGATATTTAGATATATATAGATATATATTATATATAGATATATATTTATATATAGATATATATGAATTTAATGTGATTGGAGGTATCTTCAAGCAGTGGGGTTAGATTATTTAATAAACATTATAACTGATTAGCAATTTAGGAAAATAGCTTCTCTTCCTATCACACACCACAGTAGTTTGCTAATGAATTACCCTTTAGTTCCTGAACTGCTTTCTTAAGTTAAATGCTTTTATTAGTGCAGTCATGCCTGCTGGCAGAAAAAGTAACTTTTACAACTGAAACAAAGCATTTATCACTCATATGATTGAAGAGTTAGGAATAAATACACTGTGCTGGTGGGTCTGAGGAGCAATAAATATGAACTTTCATGGTTCTCTGGAACCTAATATTCATAGTGTGATCAGTAGATCAGTAACATTAACATCACTTAGGAGCTTGTTAGAAATGCAGAATCTTGGGGACACCTGGGTGGCTCAGTCAGTTGAGTGTCTGCCTTAGGTGATTTTCTCAGGTCCCAGGATTGTGGCATGCTCCCACCCCCACCCAGTCGGGCTTCCTGCTTAGTGCGGAGTCTGCCTCTCCCTCTCCTTCTCCCTGCCTCTCCCCTGCTTGTGCTTTCTAGGAAATGAATAAATAAAATCTTAAAAAAAAAAAAAAGAGGGACGCCTGGGTGGCTCAGTTGGTTAAGCGACTGCCTTCGGCTCAGGTCATGATCCTGGAGACCCGGGATCGAGTCCAACATTGGGCTTCCTGTTGAGCAGGAAGCCTGCTTCTCCCTCTCTCACTCCCCCTGCTTGTGTTCCCTCTCTGGCTGTGTTTCTCTCTGTCAAATAAATAAAATATTTAAATAAAAAGAAAAAAAAAAAGAAATGTAGAATCTTGTCCCCCACACCTACTGAGTCAGAATCTGCATTTTATCAAGGTCCCAGGTGATCTGTATGCACATTTAAGTTTGAGAAGTACTGCTTTAGAAGGGTGTTTTATATTAATGAAGTTAACTTTTTTTATTTCTGGTTATAGTAATAGCAACCTTATTTACTGTTGGCTCCACCAGTTTAGACCAGGATCAACCTAATTTTTCTGTAGTGTCAGAAAGACTTATCTGCAGTTATTGTTGTTGCCACCTTGTTTTAAAAACATGTGGTTGGTTATAGGGGCCCCTGGCTGGCTCAGTTGGTAGAGTATGCAACTCTTGGTCTCAAACTCATGAATTCAAACTCCACGTTGGGTGTAGAGCTTACTTTAAAAAAAATAAAATAGGCGGGGCGCCTGGGTGGCTCAGTTGGTTGGGTGACTGCCTTCGGCTCAGGTCATGATCCTGGAGAGCCGGGATCGAGTCCCACATTGGGCTTCCTGTTGAGCAGGAAGCCTGCTTCTCCCTCTCTCACTCCCCCTGCTTGTGTTCCCTCTCTGGCTGTGTTTCTCTCTGTCAAATAAACAAAATTTTTAAAAAATAAATAAATAAAATAAAAGAGGGGCGCCTGGGTGGCTCAGAGGGTTAAGCCTCTGCCTTCAGCTCAGGTCATGATCTCAGGGTTCTGGGATCGAGCCCCACATCAGGCTCTCTGCTCAGCAGGATGCCTGCTTCCCCCTCTTTCTTTGCCTGCCTCTCTACCTAATTGTGATCTCTCTCTGTTAAATAAATAAATAAAATCTTTTTAAAAAATCGTATCAGCTAAATTTAAAAATAAATGCAAATGTGTAGTTATTAATTTAGCTTTATTTTGAACTTCTTCAGTAGTAATCATGACACATTTGCCTAGATTCCAAAATTATTAGGGTTCTCCTTAAGGGACATTTATTAGTTTTTAGGATGGATTTAGGGTTTGTTTTGTTTTTTAAATTGTCTTTTGAAAGTCAGTTAAATACAGGAACTAAACAATACAGATTTCCAACCACATTTTTAGGGTTTGCATCCTGCCCTCTCATTTTACTACCATTGTAATCAAGTTATTGAACTCCTATATCTTATTTTTTTCTTATCTAACAATTGCAGGAAATTAGACTACATATCTTAGAGTTATTAGGGTTACATGAGTTAATATATGTGATTTCTGATCTTTATGTAAAGTTAGCTCTTGATTATGTGTTCTAGTAAAAGAAGATTGATCTATTAATACAACAGCTTACCCAAAATGTATGACAGTTTCATGTATTGCAGTCTTGCCACCTGTGCAGGAATCTTGGAGTCATTCTTCATTCTCCATATTACCCAGTATTTTCTTCCCTAAATCTGCCCTTTCCCCTCCTTCTCTGCTCCTACTAACCTGGTCTAGGCTTTCACCTCTCACTTGAATTTTTGCAGTAGCTGCTAACTTGGTCCTCCAGTACCATCCTCAGCATTACTAACACAGTGTTGTTCTGACAGTATGGTGGCTTCCATCTCAGTAAAATGGGGCGGGTTAGTAAGATAATGTATTCTGGATAGTAGAAATTCAATAAGTGCTAGTTAATATTATCATTTTTTTTAAAGATTTTACTTATTTATTTGACAGAGAGGAACACAGCAGGGGGAGTGAGAGAGGGAGAAGCAGGCCTCCTGCTGTGCAGAGAGCCTGATGTGGGGCTCGATCCCAGGTCTCCGGATCATGACCTGAGCTGAAGGCAGTTACTTGACCAACTAAGCCACCCAGGTGCCCCTAATATTATCTTTTTAAAGTGTGACAGTTTTTGATTATCTTTCTGAAACTCTTCAGGTTTGTGAAATGTGAAAATTTATATGTGGTCCATAAATACATTGCTGGGTAAGGAAACTTAGAGATGAACCTAGTTTCAGGAAAAAGGCAGTTTGGGATTCAAATTAATGCAATGAGTTAATGACTGAATACAGAAATGAATAATAATACTAGCACTTAACCTCCGTTGTCTTTCTTCAGTTAATATATTTATTTATTAGAGAAATTTTTGAGAGTCTGCACTGACCAGTTCTTTATTATACTTTGGAGAGGGGGCTATTAGTGACATGTATATTTACCATCAGTTGACACAAATTCCAAGTCTTCTTAACTCCATTTGCAGGGTTGGTAATTCATGGTTAACATTATGTTTAGGCTTCCTTAAGGGAAAACCTGTTTGAATGGGACAAATTTGGGCATATTCCTACTAATCTTATTTCTAACAATGGAGACTTAAAATTCAAAGAATATTAAGAAATTTATCTTCTTTTTTAGTCTAACCAATAATTGTGTTTATTGCTTAGAAAAAGCAGAGAGATCTTGCTAAAATGAGAAAATGTCTCAGACCAGAAGAACTGACAAACCAGATGAACCAAATAGAAATAAGCATGCAACATGAACAGCTGGAAGAAAGCTTTCAGGAGCTTGTGGAAGATTACCGACGTGTTATTGAACGCCTTGCTCAAGAGTAGAGATTATTTGGCTCAGTACAGGAAGTTTGCAAATTTCTGTACATTGTGTTGTGGAAAATCTGATGATGTAATTTTAAAATCTTGTAACATTTACTTACATTAAAAGTTATCTATCTTATCTTTAGTTGAATATTTTCTTTTGGAGAGATTGTATATTTTAAAATACTGTTTAGAGTCTATGAGCATATATTACATTTTAAAAAAATATATAGCTTCTGAAATACCACTGCAATTGCTTCCCTTCTTAACAGTATAATAAATGCTTAGTTGTGATATGCTGATGTGTGATGATATGATTCTTTAGTACTTAAAATAAACTTTATGGTCTTGTTTTAAAACTTCAGGTTTTCACATTACGTAATACCCTCTCTAGGTCCATTCACATTGTCACAAATGGCTTTTAGGCTATTATCATTCCTCCCATTTTTTGCTTCTAAGATTTTACATCTGGCACCTTTAAAACACATTTCTTTAAGATCTTCCCTAGTAATCTTGTTTTTCCTGTGTGATTTCTCCAAGTAGGAAATATTCTTAGTATAGATTTGTTTTGTTTTAAATAAATGCCTCTATTAACTGTTTGTTGGGGGTAGGATGGGTAGGTACAGGAGAGAAAGGAAATTAGATATAACCTAAAGCCAAAATGTTTGACATCACATATTAATTGAAGATAATTTAAAAGTTAGCATAAATATATAAATAAAATTTGGGGGGAAAAACATAAATGTTTTATAAATAATGTAAAATAGTTTATAAAAATCCATTATACACCATTATTGAAATATATCTTGTGTAGAATGAGGTGTATATGTGTTGTGATTTGTTACAAGGTTCTGAAGATGTCAAAGTCCAACAGGAAAAAAAGCCAAAGTAATGCTAAATTGCATACTATAGTCTTATCTTTATTAGAGTATAAATAAATTGCTTGATATGGAATCATTAAAAGTAAAAGCCTCATGTTTATAATGTGTACCAATGAGGTACTGTATAACACCAAAAATGGGATGTAAGTTGAACTTTTACAATTTTTTATTTTTAAAGATTTTATTTATTTGTCAGAGCTTGAGAGAGGGCACAGGCAGGGGAAGCAGCAGGCAGAGGGAGAAGCAAGCTCCCTGCTGGGTAGCTTAGTTGGTTAAGCTTTCCACTCAGGTCATGAACTTTACTTTTAAAATCTGATTTGTTCAATGCTTGTGACAAAATCTCAACTTGGATAAGCACTGCCTTGTCCCGAGATCAGCTTTCTATCAGTAAAACCTGTCAGACATAGAAGAAGCAAAGTAACTCATCCCCTTTGGACACAAAATAGCCATGGCCAGCAACACTAGGCCAAACCCCCTTCCAGGGTGCTGGAAAAGTTTTAGTTTCCTCTCAAAAGCTTCTATATAGAGATGAAACTTGGATTTCTGACAGTATATATGTACATAAATTGTTCAGATAGAATGAACTAGTTCAGCTAAAATCCTTTCTGAAAATACATGAAAACAATTTGCTTTCCATCTAAATTAGCTAATTTAAAAATTTTTTATTAAAAATTTACATTCGCTACCTAGAAATGAGCTCTAAGGGGGGGTGCACAGTACAGTCTAAACAAATTATCTTTCAACATATTTTAATGTAGAAGCCAGAAAAAGCCAGTGGAATACCAATTTCTGTACTTTTTTTTTTCAAGCAGTGTTGTATGATCCGTTTATGGATAAAAATCTAGTTTAACATTAATTTTTGAAACTTGAAAGGCTGTACCTCCATTTGGATTTAGAAGGCTGAAAATCTGATAGTTCTATACCTTGTGTGGTGTAATTAAATACCAGGATCGGTATGTAGGACCCTGTATGAACCCAACACAGCCACCATCTAGGTCCTTGGGATCACTTTCCACTCCAGTAGTAGCCTTCACCCATTTTATCATCCATGTACACACGTGTATATATTTGTGGCCTTTACTTTTTTCACTGATCTTTCCCACTCCATCATCCTTAATTTTTTCCCTGTCCTCCAAATTGCATTTTCTCTACATATAAAGATATGTTTCCTTTCTGAGCATCAGTTTTTTTCATCTGTAGAATGAGGTACTAGAATTGTCTCTAGGCTTCCTCCCTGTTCTAAGATACATGTTTGTCTTTTTCATATCTTTTCTTCTCATTCTAAATGCTTTTATACTAAAGTGTGAGTGTGGATGTGCTATATATCTAAAATAAAGCTTTTTTTAAGCCATTCAAAATTCATAGTTTATATGTGAATTAATGTGTGAGAGGAAAAAATCAAAACACTGTGTGTCCCTGATTGTCTCCAAATTGCCAGGGCCCCCGTTTGCTGTATCAGAACCTTGTCTATTCTGTGGGGCTCCTGGGTGGCTCAGTTGGTTGAGCGACTGCCTTCGGCTCAGGTCATGATCCCAGAGACCTGGGATCGAGTCCCACATCGGGCTCCCTGCTCGGCAGGAAGCCTGCCTCTCCCTCTCTCACTCCTCCTGCTTATGTTCCCTCTCTGCCTGTGTTTCTCTCGGTCAAATAAATAAAATCTAAAAAAACAAAAAAAAACAAAACAAAAAACCCTTGTCTATTCTGAAAATTTATCTCCTCCACTGCCATCCTTGACTACTAGAGGAAAGTGGACAGCAAAGCCCCCAACACTGTATCAGAGAATGATTAGAATTATAGACCTTAGAGGTCAAATGATTTAATTCCTTAAACTCAATCTTAAGTTCTTTTTATTAGAATTTAATAGTCTGTTTAACAGTATTAAATACTGATTAAAGTACCCATAATTCTTCCTTTTTTAAAAAAAAGATTTATTTATTTATTTATTAGAGAGAACACAAGCTTGGGGAGGGACAAAGGGAGAGAGAATCCTCAAGCAGACTCCCTGCCTGATGCAGAACTCCGTCCCAGGATCCTGAGATTATGACTTGAGCTGAAATCAAAAGTTGAATGCTTAATCAATTGAGCCACCCAGTTGCTCCCATAATTCTTCCTTCTGAGTAAAAGTATTTTACATTTGTATGTTACCTCTGTTTACATTAAACATAGCAGTTTGTTTAACATTTCCAATGTTTAAAATGGTGGTTCTAACAAATGAACAGTATTTCATATACATATGCCCGTAATAAACTATTGACTTGGTTTTTTTTATTACAACATTCAAATGAATTAATGTTTTGTGTATATATATCTTTGTATCTGTTAAATCATTTCCTTAAGAAATTCCTGGGAAATGCAGGAACTGAGTCAAAGAGCAGGAATCTCTATGGCTCAGTTATACAAGCATGCCATATTTTCCAGAATAGCTTGTAAATTAACATATGAATGTGTGTACTAGTTTTAATGGAATTTCATTGGCAAGGGAGATCGCTTTTGTTGTTTCAATAGTATAGAATCTCAAATCTCTTTTGCTTAATGGGAAGGCTAAATATTCTTCCCTTTTTAAATGAAATTTCCCCCTAATATGAACTATCCATTTGTTTTTTCTTTTGAGATCTACACTCTCACTTTATAGATGAACAATAGATCCAGAGCTTCACTTGCATAAGGTCACATTATAAATTTATTGCAAAGTCAGGACTATCCTGGGCTTCTGACTTCATCTTTTCTATCAAGTAGGCCAGCCACGTCTTAAGCATGCCCACTAAGTTCTTTGCAAGAGGGGCTTTTTTTCATCAGCATCTGGAAAATACCTCATTTGCATGTCATTCACCCTAGGCACCAGACAGATACCCTAACCGCTCTCTTGTTTTTATAACCATAGAGGAGCAGGTATTAGAAAAATATGTTTGATTATAATGGCTAAAATTAATGGTGCATCATTTGAAGTATGGCTTGAAGTTCCTCATTTCCTCTCAACATTTTCAAGTTTTCAACAGTACACTTTTTCTGTTTCCGTATTCCTTTGTATCTTTATTATAGTGCATATTTCATTCTCCCTTGTATTATGTATAATAGTGGGGTTATACCATGCATTTACTCATTGATTTGGGTAGAGCTGTAAGATATACAAGTAGTATGCACACAGTACAAAAATGCAAAAAAGCATATAGTAAAAAGTTCCCCACCCCAGTCCTCCAGAAATATCCTGTTTCTCATAATTTTGGACATATCTGAATATATATCATATATCCAGAGATATATGCATAAATGGGGACATATGTATATATCTTATTTTACATATGGTAACCTACATATATTGTTCTCTAAGTTGCTTTTTTATTTATTTATTTATTTTTTAAAGATTTTTATTTATTTGACAGAGAGAAACACAGTTAGAGAGGGAACACAAGCAGGGGGAGTGAGAGAGGGAGAAGCAGGCTTCCCGCCAAGCAGGGAGCCCGATGTGGGACTCGATCCCGGGTCTCTGGGATCATGACCTGAGCCAAAGGCAGCCGCCTAACCAACTGAGGCACCCCTCTAACTTGCTTTTTAAGCGATATGTCTTGGGACACCCCGGTGGCTCAGTCAGTTAAGCAGCTGGCTCTTGATTGTCACTCAGATCATGATCTCAGGGTCCTACAATCAAGTCCCATGTGAGGCTCCAGGCCTAGTGTGGAGTTGGCTTGAGATTCTTTCCCTCAGCCCCTCTCCCTACTTGCATGCTCTTTCTAATAAATAAATAAAGATTTGTGAAAAATAAAAATAAACTTGATATATCTTGGAGATCATTAAAGCTATCTTGTTTAATGGCTGCACAGTATTCATTGTATGGATATACCATAAGTTACCTTACTTGTCCCCCTATTATTTAGGTGACTTCCAATGTTTTCCATTACAAACAGTACTGTAATGCATATTCCTATACATGTGCAAGTATACCTACACATTGAAGGGGCGCCTGGCTAGCTCAGTCGCTGGGCATCTGCCTTGGCTCGGGTCATGATCCCAGAGTCCCGGGATCGAGCCCCACATCAGGCTCCCTGCTTGGTGGGAAGCCTGTTTTTCCCTCCCTTACTCCCCCTGCTTGTGCTCCCTCTTTAGCTGTGTTTCTCTCTGTCAAATAAATAAATGAAATCTTTAAAAAAAAAATCATTGAAGCCCTAGAAATCATATACTTTATTCTGATCTCATTCTTCTAGTCACTATACTACACTTATAGCAGTCAAATTAACATGAATTAAGGTTACAGAAGCTTGAACTGTACCAAAGTAGAATTATGCATACTGGACTAATCCAACCATCCTCATTCACAGCTAGAAATATGAATTACCTTAAAGGCACAGTGATTTGAATGCTTAGGCATATGCATCACTTGGTTTATTCCTTTAGTCTTGCTTAGCTCTTCTCAAACCTTATCGTTAGAGAAGAATCGCTGTACAACAGGGTTTCTCAGTCTCAGCACTATTTTGGGCCAGCTTATTCTTCGTTGTGTGGGGCTGACCCAAGTACTATGGGCTACTGGATGCCATTAACACTACCCTCATCTCTGGAGGACAAAATCACCCTTGGCTGAGAACTGCTGCTACCTAGGGTTGAATATTCATCCATGTTAAGCACTATTTTTTATTATGTAACACAGACATTGTACAAAAGTCAAAATGAGTAATAATAGTTCTTGAGAAGCTGCCTTCCCTTCCACCCACCCAGTTCACTTCTCCAGCGGCAGTTACTTTTGCCAGTCTCTCTCGTGTCCCTCCGAGTTAATGATCAGTCTGCAAATATCTGTAATTTTTTGTTTTATCACAAATGCTGATATACCATATGCAGTACTTGGAATGTTTTCCAGTTAAATTTAACTCATTTGTATTAGTACATATTAGAACACTTCAATTCTAAACACCTTGATTCTATACAGTTGTATGATATTCCATACTTTGATTTCAGTGTGTTAAATCCAATCCTAAATTAACAGGCAGGCTGCTTCCCATCTTCTGCTGTTACAAGCAGTGCTGCGTGAATATTCTTGTGTGTACCGCCAGTGTGTACATGTGGGAGTTTGTATGCACGATGGGGATGGGACTGCTGAGTAAAAGGGTTTGGACATTTTACATTCTGCTAGGTTGAATACACATTTGACACAATAAAGAAATTTGAATATGGACTCTATATTAGGTGATATGGGATTTTGCATTGTTGTGATAATGATACTGTGATTGTGTAGGACAATGTCTTTACTCCTAAGTGTTACACGCTGAAGTATTTAGGAGCAGAGTCATAGTGTCTGCAACTTAAATGCAAATGGTTCAGAAAACAGGTATGTGTACCTGTGATACATATACTTCCATACACACATGCATACATAGACAAATATATGTGTATAAACAAACAGAAAGCAAATGTGCCAAAAAAATTTAAATTATTGGATCTAGGGCGCCTGGGTGGCTCAGTGGGTTAAGTGACTGCCTTGGGTTCAGGTCATGATCCCGGGGTCCTGGGATCAAGTCCCACACCGGGTTCCCTGCTCTGTGGGGAGCCTGCTTCTCCCTCTCCCTCTGCCTGCCACTCCCCCTGCTTGTGCTCTCTGTCAAATAAATAAATAAAAAGGAAAGTCACTTTAAAAATAAATAAATTATTGAATCTAGGTGGAAGATATATATAGGTGTTCATTACATGATTCTTCAACCTTTCTGTATTTGATTTTCAAAATAAAAATTGGGAAAAGTTATTGCATGCATAAAAAAACATACAGTCGAAAAGAAACAGTGAATAAAAAAAGAGCTTAGAAATTTAAATATTCTAAGGCAAGCAGCAGAAATGTGGGGCATCAAGTTGAAGAAATTTTCTAGAATATCAAAAAGAAACACGAGAGAAAAAAATCAATATGGGAATTCTGATAGCCAGCTTATTTTTATTTCAGAGAGGAAAAGTAAACAGAAGAACATTATCAAAAAAAGGGAGGATAATACCTCAGAGTTGAAGAAAGGGATCTTCAGATTAAAAGCTCACTGAAGGTTGAACACGGTTAAACCACCATCACTAACATTTATTGTGCACTTACTATCTGTGAAGCACTTAAATCGGTCCTGTCAGTTCTCACAACAACCCTGGAAGGCAAAGGTATTCTCCTCAGGTGAGGACTGGGGAGGTTATTTTGCCTGATGTCACACAGGAAGTGACAGAACTAGGATTTAGTGCAGGCAGTCTGATTGGCTTGGGTTCTTAACCACTATACCACTTACCTAAAAAGACCCACATATTGACTAAATTATTAAATTTCAAAACACTGAGCATAAAACAAAGATCCTAAATGCTTTTAGAGGGCGAAGATCCTAAATGCTTTTAGAGGGCAAAACATAGGTCACCTGGGGAAGAGGAGGTATTTAAGTAGCATTAGGCTTTGCATCAAGCCTACTCCATGCTAAAAGACAACGGGACAGTATCTTCAAAGTATAGAATCCTACACCCAAACTATCAGTCAAATATGAGAGTAAAATAAAGGTGGTTTTGGAAATCTAAGCAACTAGAAAACTTACATCACACACTTGTTGATGAAGTCACTTGTAGGTCTGCTTTAGCAGCATGAACGTGGAATCAAAGAGCATGTCAAGATGTAGAGTATAAGTACCAGTCAGAATGGCCAAAATTAACAAGTCAGGAAACAATGAGTGTTGGAGAGGCTGTGGACAAAGGGGAACCCTCTTACACTGTTAGTGGGAATACAAGCTGGTGCAGCCACTTTGGAAAACATTGTGGAGATTCCTTAAAAAATTAAAAATAGAGCTACCCTATGACCCTGCAATTGCACTACTGGGTACTTACCCCAAAGATACAGATGTGGTGAAAAGAAAGGCCATATGTACCCCAATGTTCATCGCAGCAATGGCCACAATCGCCAAACTGTGGAAAGAGCCAAGGTGCCCATCAACAGATGAATGGATAAAGAAGATGTGGTACATATATACAATGGAATACTATGCCTCCGTCAGAAAGGATGAATATCCAACTTTTGTAGCAACATGGACTGGATTGGAAGAGATTATGCTGAGT